>JAPYYQ010000245.1:0-82687 GCA_030522585.1 Anagyrus pseudococci
TAATATATTTCGAGTCTGTCCCCCAAAACCTATACAGTATAGTAAATTTTCTAAAATTTTGTTGTAAAATTTACTTATACTTATTTATACGTGTATAATGGTTATAACGACAAAAGTGTGTGCTTAGGACAAGCGCGCGTAACTCAGGATATGTCGAAGGTTACTCTGTTTGCTTCTTTTTAATTGCTTTTTTTTCTTCTCCTGGCTAAGTAGCAGTGTAACTTGTTCTTTTTTTTCCTGCTAAAATCAATAAAAAAAAGAAGAAGAATAACCGTTTATTCCGAGCATTAAGCTTAAGTTCCATTTATTTATAATTACACGTTACACTTCTGCCCGTAGCTTTTCACTTGGCACTGCGTAGTACACGCATCCTGTACTACAACACGCGCCCGTAATTTGCCATTTCTCAAGAAAAAATTTCGTGAAATTATCAGGCCAGATCAATTGGTCATTTACAAATTAGAAATTTCGTATCTATTCGCGCGCTCGTGTTCTCGCGCACTGTACACCAGGATCCGGGTTTGTTTCGCGAATTAATGCGCTCGAGGTGCAGGCGTAACGTATCTCCGTTATTCCATGAAACAAAGCAACAATGCATATCGAACGATCATGGCGTATTTCACTTGGTAAATTAATGGATCTTTAGGCTCGCCTATATCCAGTTTAGCCTTTTTTTCTCTCCCTCTCTCGCCGTGTTTCCGCGTAAAGACTAATGGCTCTCTCTCTAACGCCGTAAACGTCATTGCGCTTCTGCCGCGCTTCGAAAGTTATAGATCGCGTAAAAGTGTAGTATAATAACGACGATTGCGCAACGAATATGAGAATATAAAAGGTTTTGTTTAATACAAACGTACATACAGTAATTGGCATCGTTTTTTTTTTAAATTAACCGAGAAAATGAAAAAAGAGTTACGAATTTTTTTTTTTTTAAATTCAGCTCGGTTAATTAACGCGGACCTCCCAAGCGAGAGAGAATAATAAAAAAGAAAGAGAGCCATTGCAGCTTGGACATGGCTTAATTCGGCAGGCGTCGTCGTCGGCAAGCCGCAAAATTAGCCGACTTTCTAGGAATTAAGCGGGTCAGTCGCGAATAAAAAAAAAAGGCCAAAAGCCTGTCTCCCTCGGCAGCAGGCCACTTATATCATCAAGCTCAACCGAAAAAGCTGGAACGAACATACGCTCGTGTGCGACAACGCGCCCATTAAGATCCTCTTTAAACGAAACGTGTTCGTCCCTTTTTGGTTGTTGCCGCCTGTATACGTCTCCTCCCTTTTTTTATTTATCCATGCACTTAACAATTATTCAACAATTACAATCCCGTGATCCACATTCGGAACTTGCTAATCGCTTGGTTAAACAGCCGAGAAAGGGAGAGAGAGAGAGAAAAAGAAAGAATACAACGCTGCTCTGCCCGAGTTTTATTTTTTTTCGTGAGTAGACGCGAATGCAAATACGCCTCTATACGGTTTTTCTCTCAGCTACGCGTGCACCGAATACCTGAACGCCTACGCAGGATTTACCGATCCGCGCGCTTTTTTATGTCTCTCGCGCGCTTTCACGTTTTTTTTCCCCCTTTTATTTCGTGTTTCTAACGAAAAAGAGAAAAATCTTTTTTTTTTTCACACTTCACGATTTACAGATAGACCGCTCTGATCGAGGATGAAAGTCCGATGGCTGCTGTTTATTCTGCTCGGCGCGCTCGTCGGCGTCGAGAGCGGCCAGCAGGCTTACGAGCCGGCCAAGCTACGCACGAGCCAGTTGAGCCCACTTCTGAGGCTCATGTGCGACGAATTGAGGAAGCGCACGGCTGACAAGAGCGGCAAGTCGCTAGCGAGTGCCAGGCTCAAGGTATAAAAATGGATTTGTCGTACTGCCCCCCGGTGGGCTTCCTCTTTTTTTTTTTTATCATCGAGTATACACGCATATTTGCCTTTTTTTAGACGGGCACTACACTCGTTGGCTCGGCGCAGAACGGCCAGTCTGGACAGACAAAAAAGGCCAACGACTTTTCCATGCTGCAGCGGGTGTTTCAAGTAAGCGAAATGAAAAAGGAAGTGTCCCTTTCTTCGCCAATCAAACAAGCCCGACTGTATTCGTTCCCTTCTTTTTTATTCAGAAAAAAATCAAGAGCCTGATGTTAAACTGGCGGAGAAAGAAGTTGCCGCATCAGTACGTCGAGGATTCCCAGTCGGAGAGCAGCATCCACTTTATCCAACTGCCGCCCGCGCCTTACAGCTACGTCAACGGCCTGGGCTACATCTCCCAACCGCCAATTTTCGCGGCTTCCTCGCTCGCGGCAGTCGCAGCCGACTCGGCCAGCCAGCATCGCAAGGACGTTAATCCGATGATCAGACTGCCGGTGGAGTTCGTAAGCAATGGAAAGCCGAGCTCTGTATACCGATGGCCCGAACAGCCGAGCGTAACGTCGCCAGCGCAACGTCGGCCGAAGCCTCAGCTGCATAATTGTATCGACTGCAATGACGAGAAGAAAAGGGGAAAGCCGAAGCAGGACAGCGCTGTTATTAAGCTCAAGCAGGGGCCTTACTTTTTCAACGGCAAGCCCCACGACGTCGTTGCTGTTGAGATTAAGAGATTACCCTAGGAACGAAGGAACTTGGTGTTTTTTTTGCTCTTTTCTTTTCTTTTAATAAGCTCGCTTCGCAAGGCCATAAAAGTTTACCTCTTTTATAGCGGAGAGGAGGTGGGGAGGACACGACTTGGTTTTTGGCTTCGGGGTACGTAGATGACAATTTCGGGATCGTATATATGCGAGAAAAGGATCGTCTGTTTTAAGTACACGCAAGAGATCGGACAGCCGCCGCGGTGTATAAGGATATCGTGCAGTTCAAATTGAATGAAGTAATTTCATCTCGGGCGATTACGGTGTGCGCGCCGCGGTGATTGCGGTTACCGCGGGGATGGCTTAAGTAAGGGGGGAGAGCGAAACCGCGCGCGCGCGCACTTGCATTCTCTTTTGTATTACTGGCATCTTCCTCTGTCCTTTTCTCTCTCTCTTTTGTTAAGCAGCTCTGTGGAAATCGTTCGATTTTAGATCCTGTTTTGTATGCCGGCCTGCATTGATTTGTCATTTCTGAATTACCGATTGTGCAAAAGATCTGACGAAAGCTGGTACCGAGAGGCTCTTTAAATATTCCAGTTCCTGGCTTGTTAAATGCGCAGCGAACGAATTGTTGCGAGAGAACACGATTATTATTATTAATGTGATTTGAGGTTTAAGATTCTTTTTTTACTTTAATGTTGTTTTATGCGCGCTTAGTTGTAAGATGTTTCTTTTAAGAGTATAACGAACTGTATGTAAAGACAAAGGTGTCCACAAGTGCTTTTGCTATTTTTGTACTTTATATTTTTTTTATACTAATGCAACTCGAGTAAAGACTGCATTGTAAATAGTAAATGTAATAAACGTAATTAAAGAGAACACAATAATAATAATGACAATTTTTATTACTAGCATTATTTTATACATAATGTAAACGCTGCACCTGTCCTCTTACGTTCAATCGCGCGTTCGTATCTACAGAAAAATAGAAGTTCTCAGCAAAAAAAGGTTAATAATTGAGAAAGAATAATTTAAGTATCTCGAATTTTTTATACGAATCGTAGTTATTGCAAAATTAACGCTTTTGTCAAATACAATTAAGCTTGATTCAATCACAACATTTCAGACTGTTCCAGTCGCCTTATTTGGATAAATAATAAATTACTACTTTGTTAATACACGTAAAAATCAGTCATTTTACTTAATAAGTAATTTAATAAGTTTGTTATATCAGAAAAATATGTATTAGTATTTTAAAACTAGGTTTAATGACTTTAAAGACTTACAAAAATAGCGTTACATGTGTACATATAAAAAGAGTGTGAAAGTGTACAGTTAAAAAAGATATTTTTCTTTTTTATCAAAATTTGTCTTAAAGTCATAATCGTAATGCCGATCTAGTCTAGCAAAATTTATATTATAATTCTTTATAAATTTTAATTCGTTTTTAATTTAATCTTTAGCCAAATGTTTAATCGACTCTACGATACACTCAACTGTAAAAATCAGCGAATACCACCGACAAGTTTACATTGGAAGCAATACAAGTATTATGAAATTATTGTACTCGTCCCTTTACGAAAACAACAAGATAGAGTTTAAGATTGCAGGCACCTTGATCCCCACAGTAAATAAGTAAGTATGTGTTATAGCTTAAAAAAAATTATCCTTTTTTTTTTCAAAAACATCAACTAATCGAAACGTATCCAAAATGTCTAATTAACATTATCATTACACCATTACATCGTCAACGATAAGAAAAATAAAACAACGCTTAAATTATAAAACGATACTAATCGATAAATAGTCCGGTTATCGTATATAATAATCAATTAGCAATAGCATTTCGCTTACATCTCGAATAGCCAATAAAATGTCCGAGCTCATCAATAATTAATCATAAAAAGAGATAGGCAGACGATAAAAAGTGATTACTATGAAAAAAAAAAAAAAATCTAAGAGCTCATTTTCTCGCCGCAGTCAATCAGAGCTGTATATACGTATACGTTCCTTATAAAAGAACGGCATCGGCTTTACGGCAGCAGGGGATGATAATAAATGGGCTTCCGGCTCTTCTCCATAACGTAGAAAGCCTTGGGCTTGCCATTGCCGGGGAAGTGCTTGCTTATGCTGGTCGAGGCGACTTTGCCGGTGAGCGCCGGGGCGTAGTAATACGACACGGCCGATTTCTTCTTGTGCGATTTGTTGGACTTGTGGGCGCTGTCGAGCAGCAGCAGGGCGTTGTGGCTGCTCGGCAGGCCGTAGCCCTCGTCCCTCGGCGCGCTTCTCGACGACTCGCGCTCCTGTTGCTCGCTCGCTAGCCTGTAGGCCTTGTCGCCGCTGCTCAGGATCCTTAGTTGAGTCGCGTTCACGCTTGGGGCTTTCATCCTAAATAAAGAAGCAACGTTAGACGAATGTGTGGATAGGACATGGGGCGAAAGGCTCATACCTCGGCTCGACCTTCTCCGGCTCGCTGAGCCACTTGTCGTTGTTCCTGCTGGGCTTGCTCTCGGTCGCCGCGGCGAGCAGCTGCTCCTGGGCGAGCCTCTTGAAGTAGCTCATCTTCTCGAGGAGCTTGAGCCTCTCCCTCTCAGCCGGGCTCATCTTCTTCCTCGCCTGGTCCATCTTAGCCATAGCCATCTGCTTCTTCTTCTCGTTGATCTTCTTAACGAGCGGCAGGTTCCAGTGATATATCTTCGCGGGCTTGCCGTTGTTCTTGAAGCCTGGCTTAGCCAGGCTAACATTGGCCGGCAGGAGCTTGTGCGGCTTGGCGAAGCTGTAGTACGGCGCACTAGCCGGCAGCTTGACTATGTAGACGTGACTGTCGTGCGGGGAAGCACCGCTGCTGTGACGCCGGCCGTAGCTCGAGCTGTCGCGCAGGCCAAACGCCTCGGGACCGGCCAGCCGCTTACGATGGTGCCCGTCCTCGGCTGCTGGTAGCACTGGTATCAGGCCCAGCCGGTTCAGGATCGCCGCGTTGCTCGTCCTCACCGTCTCGTACTCGTCCTCGGAGATGGACAGCACGCACGGGCTGCACATTATCGCGGCCAGTAGGCTCCATCTGCGAAATTATATCGTTTGTTAGTCCGATTATCGATTTCTTCTTATTTTTACGGCCCGTAATAATCGAGCCTTTTCGCACTTTGCGATGCGCGTTCGCGTGCGCGCCGAAATCGATTAAAGTATTCAATACGATCGCGCGGCCCTACAATTACGATCCTTCACGTTCAGAATGAGAGAGGGACTAACCGGAATCTGTATTCGCACGAACAAGAGGGTATGAGCAAAAAAAAGAAGAAGTCGATGGAGGGAGGGCAGCTGCCGCTCTCGGAATGAGCGAAGAATTTTCAAAGAAGAAGAAAAAGAAGGAAGAGTTGTGGGCATCTCATTCAGGGCTTTTATGGGACAAGGCTGCGCCCGGGAATCCGCGGGAAGGAGGAACGAGATGAAAAAAAAGTGGAGAGGAACGAAGAAGTAGAGAAGGAGTCGTGACTCAACTCCTGCCGCCGCGCGACGACCTCTTTGCCCATGCAGCATCAGAGCCGCGTTAGAGGGACTCTCTTTCCACCTTTCTTTCCCACTCTCTACCTCTCGATCGGTACTCAAGCCAGTCTCGAGTTTGTTAACCTCGCGCGATGGCCTTAGCTCCGTCTGCTTGGCGATGTATTCTCTCTCTCTCGCGACGTTGCGAAAGTCGCACGATTCCAAAGAGTCCACAATGCTTATGTGATATACAGGTATATATACAGAGCCTCCCGTGGCCCAAGTGACGAAGGGCTTGGAGCGGCGTTCGCTAATTTTATTCAGCAACGCGTCGCGGCTGCTGCGTAATGTATATGCGAGAGAGAAACGAGGAAGGAAGGAAAGCGAAAGCGCAGTATATATAACGTCCTCTCTCCCTCTATCTTACTCTCATGAAGAAAACATCGATGAGAGAAGTGTCCCGAAGCTCCTTAGATTTTTGCTTCTTCTTCTCGCTCGCCCCGCAGGTACATACAAGGGAAGAAATAAACGATCGAGCGCTACTGCGCGCGCGGCCCTTAGACCGCAGCGGAGTAATAGATATCGTTGAAGCTTTACAGTTAATACGGCTACTGTATGGTTCGCGATCCGGGGAGAGTCTGTTAAAGTCGCTGTTTCGCCGGTTGTTTATGGCATAGCAGGTGACACACACACAGGCTGTGCGTCTATACCGATGTGCGGCTGTAATACGGAGAAGCGTCATCGGGATGATTATTCCGGGTAAGAGCTGTAACCGTTTTCGTTTGACTTTATTACCCAGGTATTTTCTCGTTTATTCGCTATCGAGAGCAAGTGCGCGTTGCAACGAGGATATAACGAACGCCGAATCGTTGTATATACGCGCGCGATCGTCGTCGCGGTATAGCGCGCGGACTGCAGCTGCTGTTATAAAAGTGTTGCACGCCCAGCAAGAATAACAAGGAGGAAGCGAGAGAGGAAGATATAAGCCGAGCGCAAATCAACAAGAAGCTTCTTCGGTTTCGGTATCAGGTACACACGAGAGCTGCCGTATACGTATAGCGAGCAGGAGCATCGTCGTCGGTAATCATAATCATCGCGCCGAGTCGTAACGGTATAACAATGCCGTGGCAGCCCTTGAGATGCGACCCTTCCGCATTCTCCAACGAGAGGCTCTCTGTGTATACCAAATTAAAAACGGAGCAGAGAGCCCCTCTGTGTGTGTGTGTGTGTTAACGCCAACACGTATCGGGAGGGTGTGAGATGTACAAGAAACAGCTGACGAGGGAGTTAGAGTAATAGGGCGGCCTCTCGAGTAGCCCCACAGACCGGCAGCAACGCAGGAGCTACTTCGGGAAAAGCCATAAGTAGAGAGAGGCAACAAGGGAGAGGACCCAGCCAGGGTTTTTAACGCTGGGCGGGGTGTGTGCTTGTTACCTGCAACCGGTTTGCTCTTTGCAGTTTTCTCTTTGATAATAAAAAAAGAAGAAGAAGAAGGCGAGGAGGATAGAAAACAAGAAGCGAAGAAAAGCACAACAACCGCCGCGGCGTCGTCGTCGTCCCTGTAACTGAATCGCTAGTCTCGCGCTCCTTCCTACATTCCCCTTTCCTCCTCTCCCCCTGTATCTCCGCCTACTGCGGCTCTTCCTCCGCTATGCCTCCTTCCTCCTTCTTCTTCCTTTTTTTTCTTCCTTCTTATACAGCACCGTCGTCTCGCGGCCAAGTGAGCGTACACGTCCAAGGGTCGCCATAATGCGGAGAAAAGACGCGGAACGGGGAAGTGCATCGCTCTCTCTCTCTCTCTCTCTCTCTCTCTCTCTCTCCTGCTACTGCTTCTTTAAGCCCTCTCTCTCTCTCTCTCTCTTTCCATTTATGCAGTAGCCTTAGCGCTATATAGTCGCATTAATCACCGCGCGCGAGGCGTATTATACAGGGGGGGTACATAAGCAACGGAGAGGCGCGGCTCTGTCGCCCCGACGACGGATTTATAACTGCTGAAAGCTCATTGATCGCCCTCTTCTCCTCTTCAATTTTATTTCCTCTTTTCTTATACGCGTATATATACCCTCTTTTCTTCTCTATTTACATTTGCCGCTTGCCGCGCTATATTGGGCTCATTACCATTATTCATTGGAATCGCAAGTCTTTCGTACAAACGCCGATCGGCTTTGACGCGTCGGTCGTTTTATAAACGAACAATCCTCGATAAGCTCGGCGATTTGTAAAACTTGCGCGCTCGTGGCCACCAAAGAAGTTGAAAAAAAAAAAGGAAGACCATAGTGTCCCTTCGTTTCTGTATTACTCATATCGCTCGCCCGCGTACAGACCACGTTCTATCCCACTGCTCTTCTACGCACATATACCTAAACGTCTGGTACACACCCCAAGAAAGAGTGGCAAGAGTGCGTATAGAATATACCAGTCGAGCTAGTCAACTCTCTCGTGTGTGCACAGGTGCTCGCAAGGCACTATATAAGTTAACACAGCTCGGGAGATGCACAAGCTGCAGAGAGAGAGCGATGATATTCCCTTGGCTCTCTCTCTCTCTCCATCCCATATCCTTGCCAGTTATGCATTCATATTGCAACGCGTGTACGCGCGTGTGGGCTTTTAGCGCGTACGGCAAGTGCGCACTTTGAAGCTCGCTCGCGGATAGTTTTGCTCTCCTCCCCGTACACACAGCTACTATATGGGTATACTAATGCCAATGACTTATGCGGAATCCCTGGATGCTTGGGCTTCTGGGTTATGACGTTCGAGAGATGCGTATAAAACTGAAGAGGCAGGATGATGATGAGCTGCTGGGGTTTATATTATATTTTATTATATTCGCTTGTATATTCGGCATTTTAAAGAATACACGATAAAACGATTAGGAAAGCCCCTCTCTTACGTCATGCGCAATTCAAGTGCAATATTCCGGGAGGGAACAATCCACGAGGCCTATGGTACAATGATCCTTCTCACCTCTTGCTTCTCAGGGTACGTAGATGGGTGGGGTTGCGCCATGCATCTGACTTGGTAAAGAGCAAAAGTAAAAAAAAAAAAAAACGAAAAAGAATAATAATAAAAGAAAAATAGAAAACGCAATTGGCGAGCGCTAACCGTGACAAGAGAAAAAGGGTTCTTAGTCCAGTGCCCCGACGTATATAAGCTATTTTTCGCGCTCGCGCACTCGAGCCGGCGAATTAAGTCATAAAACTCGGAGCAGAAAGAGCTGAAGAACGAAGATGATGAATATACAAGGGGTATAGAGGTGTTATACGACTGTTCTCTTTCTACAGTGTATAGGAGCAAACTCGAGAGTCAAAGTCGCGTCGACGTATAGTGAGAGAATGAGGAGGGAAAAGAGACGGACGATTGAAATTCTGAGGACGCGAGCTCGACAGCGTCTCTCTCTGCGGTAGGTTCACATACCACTGGATGGTGAGAATGCCGACGTGCGATTCAGCTATAGCAAAAAATCACGGCGATTCTTCTGAAGCATAGAGACTCGGAGTTTTTCTCGGTAGTTATCGGCTTCCTTGGAATTTAAAACGCGTTTTATATCGCAGGCTCTGAAGCTTTTGTACACATGCTGGTAATAATATTATCAAAACGTCCGATATTACGCTACTTGTATGCGTATATAGAGAAAGAGACGCGAGAGATCTCGCAGGAGACAAGCTTGTCAGGCCGGAGATTTATGCGTCGTCAGAGGCAGAGCTACACGCGCCACAATAACGAAACTCGATGAAGAAGCGAGAGAGCTTATCCTCGTATTACGTTACGCGGCCTCTGCTCGCTACAAGTATATAATGGAAGAAAAAAAAGAGAGACTCTCTCTCGTGGTCGCGTGTTCTCGTCAGCGGGGTGTACGAGCTATCTCGTGTGTACGCGAGGTTCTCCGACCTTTTTGCTGTATACGTGGCTAATGGACTGAAGAGCGTACAATCGAGCTTATAGATCGAATCGTTTGCTCTTTTTTTTGCTTCTTTTTTTTTCAAAGTTTTGCCAGTCTAACGGTTTTTCCGGCCGACAACGGGCTCTTACATAAGCGAGGGAAAACGTAATGGGAAGCTGGCGAGAGAGACAGTGTGGTATATAAGGATGAACGAGAGGGAGAGACTCGGAGATAAGAGCGACGAATTCGTTTGTTCAGCCGCGGATGTTTCTCACGTTCTTCTCGATCCTTCTGGGGGGATATAATATCGCTGTAAGCGCAACAATCGCCTCCATATTCACACACACGCGGTGAGAGCCTTATCTCCTTCCAGGCTTACAGACTCTAGAAATTTCAGTTTCCTCCGCCTGCGTAACACACGACCGTATTACGTATTAGCAATGTCGTCGACAGTTTATTACAACCATTGGAATTTTTGAAAAAAAAAAATCGTCAAAAGCCGTTCTCGAAAGTTCGCATTTTACACAGCGTATAAACAATCGTGTCGGCACAGCGTCATAAGTAGGGAGTACACGATATCTCCGTGTCCTCTGGCCTCTCAGTACACACGTAATAGACAGCTGGGCTAAGGTACCGTACGCTCGCTCATACACATACACGCGTACATACACCCGCGACTGTTGGGTCCGCATAGACGTCCACAACGATAGAGAGAGAGAGAGAGAGAAGCGTGTCTATATATGCCCGGCAACCGGCAAAGTTGGCTTACGGTATACCCCCATATCTCGCGCACCCTCGTTTTCATCCTCTCCGAGCCTCGCGCAGCCTCTCTCTCTCTCTCTCTCATCTTGATCATTTTCCTTTAACTCTCCGCGCACGGGGTATACCCGTTATCTCCTCTTCGTATATATATAGCCTCAGCAACGTATTTTCTTCGGGCCCGGCGATATGCCTTCTACGTTTATTAACCAATCAGCTAGATAGAAATTACGTCTCTCGATGATCCTCCGATTCCTCCCCCTTCTTAAACCGCATTCTACGATATTACGCGCGCTGCTTTAATCTTCTCTCTCTCTCTACTCGCGCCGTGTGTGCTTCATGACTCCATTATTAAGTTTACCGAGAAAATGAAATTTATGTCTCGGCCGCGATGTATGCCGCCGATTGAATTTTCATTCCCGGCGATTTAGAAGAGGGGGGTTATTATAGCGATATCGTTTATAAAAGAAAATCGGATGCCCAACGCTTTTAAATAAAGAGAATCTTTTTCTGCGTACACTTTACGTCTAATTTACGATCGAACTGTAAAAAAAAAGAAGAAACAACGTCCGATAAAGTAATTTACAAATTCAAGGAAAAAAAACACAGAGGGACAATCAAGCCGAGCGGTAACGCGGAAACTACACATTTTGTGTATGTGTCTACGGCGAGAGCGACAGGGTCGCTTTAATAATTACCCCATACACAGCCCGCGGGGGACACATAGTCGTGCGCGCATGCGATCTCATTTCTACTAGTGGCATCGCAAACACAGTACTTATGTGTACGAGCTACACATTGAAGCTTGACGTGTACCCGAAGATCAGCACGGGATCGACGGAGCAGAATAAAAGGAAAAGAAAGCAAACAGAGACGCGAGTAGGGGCAAATAGAATGTAGAGCTTCGTCGCCGGCAATTATTGGTCGCGCGTGTGCATAACAGCTGCCCCCCCTCTATCTCGAGGCCCTTATTCTACATATACATGTATATATGTATCGGAAAGAAATTGCCAATTAAATCGTTTGCTTTTTAAGTAAGCAAGGTATATCTATATATGCTCCTTCGTTTCTTTGCTTTTGTTTGGGCTGTAGGCTTCTTCTTTTTTTTTTGCCCTTCGTTCAGAACTTGAAGCGTATATAATTGTTCTCGTGACGGTAATGTCAAACCTTTAATTTTAGCGGATGATGAGATTATTACGTGCAGGAATGAGTTTATTTTTTTTTCTTTCTTTGTCGAAAGCAATTTTTCAATTATACGCCGTAATTTATTCCGGAGGGTAAAATATCTGTATGTACGTTTCTGTAATCGAATTATCGCTATCGCGCTCGAGACCATCGGAGACCAGACTGCGAATCTATTTCTATGTACGAGCACTTGAGCCTGTAAATTAATTCATAGAGATTAAAAGGAACAAATAGATAAAGAAAAGAAGAATCGATCTCTTCCTTTTTTTTTTAATAAAGTTTATTGCCGAGCGAGAAAGGAAAATTATATGCAAAAACGCGCGAGTGACGGCTTGTTTATTAACGGCCTCCTATCTCGGCTCTTAACGAAGCAATCGCGAGTTTTCAGTTTTATTTTTCCGCGGCTCCTCGTCCTTTGCGTTTTGTTTCTTCCCGTAATTATTTTTTTTTCTCCCCCGCGGGGGAACGACATTTTTCACGTCTAGGCCTGTATGAATTTCAAATTGTAAGATATTCAACGGAGTGAGCGGCTATTAATCGGTTATTATTTTAGCTTGTCTCTATGCGGGGCTGCTTTCGGAATTTCCTTGAGCAAATAAGCCTTGGTAAAAAAATTGTGAATTCTTTTTTTTTTTAATTAAAAATATTTCAGTTGAAACAAATAAAATATGCAAAAGTAGAATTTTTGTGGATTACTTAAAAAAAAAGGTGATAACATCAAATAAAAAAAAGGATTTAAAAAAAAAAGGGAAACCCAACAAGAAAAAGAAGAACAAGCTAATACCTGAGTGTCGCGCACATGGCTCCTCGAATTGCAAATCCACCCTGTCTCCCAGCTAATCTCGTTATCCGGAAATTCTTGAACATTCGAAGAAGAAGGAAAAGTAAGATATCTATCCCGAAGGTGTTCTCGAAGGTGTGCTACACAGCCTACGTGTGTATGCGGTGCCTGCAAGACTGCAGAAGAGAGTAGCGTTATTCGTGACTGCTAAGTGCGAGCGCGCGTGGAAGACTGGTCTCTCGTCGACTGGCTTTCAGAAGCTCTCTCTCTCTCCTCTCGAGTAAAAGGAGCGAGAGGGAGAGAGAGAGAGAAAGGGAATGGAGAGTTGATAGGGAGAGCGAGAGAGAGAGAGAGGAATGGAGAGGTAGGGAGAGCGGGATATATAGCTAATCTTGGCATGCCCTTAGCCTTGCGCGCCTGCCGGCGCATCACCGCGGAGAAGCGGCACTGTATAGCGGCAAGCGAACGAGGGAATGCGTATATATACGCCCGGGACCAACGGAAGTGGAGATGGACGACGGATTCGAGATGGAAAGATTATTGTGGACCTGTAATGCGCCCCGCAGCAGGTGAGCTCGCTCGCCCGAGCTGTGTATACACCTGAGCGTTGATATTGAAAAAAAAAGAATTTTTTTAAAAAAGAAAAAATTGTTTTTTTTTATTTTTGAAAACGAATATTTAGGAATTTTAAAGGGAAAATTAAGCGTACCATAAGGCTTGTTCGTCCTTAATAAGCTAAAAAATTCTCGTACAACTTAGTATATGGGAGAGAACTGGCTGGGACGCCCAGCGGGAGGCAGGAGAAACAACATGCCGTAAAAGTTTATGCGAAGAGAGAGAGAGACTTGGCGTTTTAAAACGGACAAGATTCGCCGGGCAAAAGGATTATCGTTTGTTTATAAGCTGCATTAAGCTGAGAACGCGACCATAGGGCTCTCTCGATGTCTGTGCTGCTGCCCTGTACAAATATTATAACCGGCGTATACATATAGCGTTCAACAGACTAGGCCCACGCGAGAGCGCGTATACGGCAAATAGGAGAAGCACCCTTGGTACGTTGAACCTGTCTTGGCTTAGGCCGTTTATTACTCCTTACTCGCGCTCTTTTTATGTTTATTCGCGGTATAAAACTGCCTATATGCTAGGTTCAGACATTTTTTTTTTCTTTAAAAAATGACAAGTTTGTATTTTTATATACGCGTGAATGGTTGAATTTTTAATATGTGTGCTTAAATAACGAATTAATTGTAATAAGGATAGATTTATTGTTTGCTTACAAAAATGTCAATCACTTATTTTTCCTTTTTTTTTACACATGATTCGTTGGTTTTAAAAGTAAATGATCCGCAATTGGGAATAAAAATATGTAGTTTCAGATTGTTTTTAAGTAAGTGTTTACTTAATAAATAATAATTTTTTTTTTCAATCGTATAAACAAATTTTTATCTAATACGTAAGTTTGCGTTACATTGTTGAGAGAATAAAGATCATTAATCAATTGCAGAAATTTCATCGGACGAATTTGTTAAAAAATCAACAAAGTATTTGGGTCTACAATTAATTGAAATGTTATGTTAAAAACTTTATCGCAAAATAAAATAAATGAACTTGAAAAAAAAAGATCTTTTTTCATTATCTATTTACAATACTTCAACGTTCAACTTTAAGAAAATTAATCTTTGCTGACGTTTTTCTCGGATTTAAAAACCATTACGCTTGCGTTGAATTCATTTTACAAAGCAAGAGTTGTAGCTCCAAACTGTTGTTTTCACGCATACATTAATATTATCACACCTTATACATATGCACAAACATTTGGAATCTGTCAAAATAATTACAATAAATACACAAAAAGTTAATATTAACATTTTGCATCTACTAAATTATTGTTAATGTTATTTAAATCTTTGAAATTAAGATTTTTTTTGTTCCTTTTTTTAATTTTTATATAAACACAGTATTCAGAAACGAACAAAAATAGTAATTTGCTTTAATAAAGCAAAAATAAAAAAAATTTAATGAGTCTAAAATCTTTTCGAAATTTAAATAAAATAAATTTTTTGTAGCATTTCAATATCTAATTAATCACTTAAAGGGCCTTAATAAAAGATATTGTAAGGTGCACCTAACCACTGTCTGCTGAAGACTTGCGAACCCTTCCCTAGGTCTTCTTCCAAGAGTAGTACATTTCTAAAGGCCGGTTAACTCGCCAGAATTTGTCATTTACTTGTCGAAGCGTTTGTGAACCGCTTAACACTACCAGTTGGCCAGGTGTTGGAGCAATGTAAATACAGAAATTCAGTAACCTGTCAGATTCTGACAGCAAATCTGTATCTAAATCTAAAGTCAATCGCATAGCTAAATATTTACTCAAATGGTCCACTAAAACATATAAAATAATCAATTTTTTATAGATAACAGTAAGCATCTTTTGGAATGAAAATTAAAAACATTGAAATTACCTGTAGCATTTGCTGTTGTTTTTATGTACCTAATACTATTTTCTTTAAGTGCTTTAATCAAAGAATTATCACCAGCCATTTCTGTAGGATGTGGCTTGAATACAAGCTCTATTTCATTCAACATGAGAGGTTCACTAGATCCTTCACCTTCTGTGTCACCCATGGAATCATTTCCACCTGTTTCAGCTTCTGCACTAGATGAGTCATTTTCTGAATTCTGTAGGCTCTTTTGCCGCTTAGATGGTTTAGGATTTGATGGTACAGGTGAAGGTGTTGTTGAATTTCTTGATGTCGTGCCTGAAACGTAAGAATTCATTGTTTAAGAATTTCATAAGAACTTTTATATGTAGTTTCAGTTAGAAATTCATCATACCAGAAACAGCAGGGCTAACTGATGGTTGTGGCACACCATTTGTCGAATGATTTTCTCTGCCACCTCCATTGCTTGACTGACCAATGGGACCTTGAGACGAGTCACTTTGATTAGCTGCCATGACAGATGGATTTGGAGTTGCTGGCGCACTGACATTTGGAGTATTATTATACGATGCCGTATTATTGATATTGTCAGAGTCATTGGCATTTTTTCTCGAACGCTGAGGTCTATTTTGATTCTGTAGCTTGATGCCTTCCGTAATAGAATTAACCAGAGCTGCTTGCGAATGTGAATTGTTGAGTTTTGCCAAGACTCTTTCCTGGTGTGCTTCGTACTCATCTCTACTTGGGTATATTTTGGAAATTAGTAGGTCAAAATTAGGATCTGGCCTCAGTGAACGTTTAGACACAAGTTTCTTTCTGCACGTAGGACATTCCTGAAACACATAGTTGCAATTAGCCTTAAGCATTCTCCAACTTTAATACATCATAACATGTAAACAAGAGTGTAAACAAAATTATGCGCCTGATTAATCGAGGCGTCGAGTAACCTAAAAATTCGATAAGAATAAAACAAATCGCGAGAGGTTTCTCCGCCTAAATAAAATATACCTTGTTGCCGCTCCTGAGGGCCGTGATGATGCAGTCGTTGCAGAAGCGATGCAGGCACTCCTTGGTCGTCATGGTCTTCTTGAGCATGTCCAGGCAAATGGGACACATGAGCTCGCTGTGGAGGCTGCGCGGGCTCACCGCGATTTCCGTGTTGTCGGTTATAGCCTCCTGGGGCGTGCGATGGAGCTCGTACAGGGAGAGCTCCCAGGTCTTGTTCAGGCCGACCTGCTCGGTCGAGGCCATGTTGCTCCTCAAGTCTTGCTGCTCCTGTTTTTTTTCTATCCGCCGATGTTTACCTCCACGCCGTGTTTTGCTCCACCTCGTCTTACGTCCACGATCACTGCTCTCCTGCTCATCAGCGTTCGGGTTATAAAGCAAGCCGTATTACAGAGCGGCCACTGCCGGCTATACGAGCCGCATCTAAGTCGTGCCTTCGTACGATCCGTGGATAAATAAAAAACCCGAGAAAGCTGCAGAGAGTCGCGGTGATATACACTGTGTGTGTAAGTGTGCTGCGTGTACCAAGGAGATGAGTAAAAACCGAGAGTGCGCAACACCCCCCCCCTCTCGCCACGCCGCCCCCGCGTATTATACGTGTGTGGTGGCGGCCCAAGCGG
Source organism: Anagyrus pseudococci (assembly GCA_030522585.1). NCBI lineage: Eukaryota > Metazoa > Arthropoda > Insecta > Hymenoptera > Encyrtidae > Anagyrus > Anagyrus pseudococci. The sequence continues at coordinate 16,715 of JAPYYQ010000245.1, forward strand.
CAACTGCTACAACCACTGGCCCAGCCGGCGCGGCTCTCTCTCTCTCTCTCACAACATAGGTACACACACACAACCCGCACGCACAACGGCAACAACTCCGAAACTCCGAAACTCCGAACTCCGAACTCCGAAAGTAACAAGTTCCAGCTCCGGCCGCTTCACGCGTGTCGCGCTCCGGTCGACATCATCGCACGCTCTCTCCCTTGTGCAAGAGAGAGAGAGAGAGAGGCTCTCGAATGCTGCTGCTGCTGGCACTCCACTTCTCCAGCTATCCGAGCAGTAAAGTCCTCGGCTCTCTTTCGGAGAGTATACAGTGAGCGCCTTATATATACACGCACAGGGTATATACGTGTTGCGTATAACGCGCGAGACGTGCACTTGCATAGGAGAGAGACGCGCAGTCTCAACACCCTCGCGCGATATTATACAGTGCAGTGCCCCTGGGTGCAACAACAATCACCCGTGTGTTGTGACTCTTTTTCCGAGAGAGAGAGAGAGAAAACTCTCGGCTGTATACGGATATAAGTGCGCGTACCGAGTGTGTGTGTCTGTTGTCGCCTCTCACAACGCTCTCAAAGAGGCAGGAGGTAAATCCACTCACACGCATACACAGTCTCTCGGCGCATTGAAGGCGCCCCTCTTTATTACACACGCAAACGAGATAAATAGTTCGAGAGAGGGAGGGAGAGAAACCGTACGCGCCAGAGTAAAAAGAGTGCGTCGCGAGTTTTGAAAAAAAAAAGCGGAGTGCATCCGGCAACCCCCCCTTACATCAGGCGGCTCTTTCCACGAGTCCTTGGCAGAGCCGAGGATGCCTAGCAGCTGTTCCTGCGCACCAGACAGTGGCTAATGCCTCGGCCACCTATTCCCCGCCGTCATAACCTGCAAGCGCTCAGCGCGCGCCAAGTCTCCAAGGAGGCTGGCGCCGTTCAAGGGCAGCAGCAGCAGCGTTCAATTGCCTCGCAGCTGTCCTAGTCTCACAAAGAGAACAGCCAACAGCAGTAGCCGCACCCTAAGACGAGAGAGACATGCCAGCCGAAAAGGAGCATGCCGGCAGAGCGAGGTTAGCGCCTTATCTCTACCATTTACAGTATCCCCCGTCTCCCGCATACCTTTGCGTATATACACCCCTGCCCCCCCCCTGCAGTCCCTTTTCGTTTCCCTCTCTCTCTTTGGTAGTATCAAGCGCATAGTACCTTTTCGCCACCTGTCTCTCTTATATACCTGTTTTTCCACCCGTTATCCGCCTTATTTCCAACGTTATTTTCCCCGCACACACAGTCTCGCTGAAGAGAGAGACCGCTCTGTGAACTAACGGCCTCAGTATCCCCCCCCCTCACCGTCCCCCGCTAGTAAGACTCCCAGTCTTGTATAAACCTAAGTCGCGGTCCTTTATTAGTCATCCTCCTCATCGGATTAGTCATAAACTCCGAATTTCTGGATATTGTCGCGCGCGGCCTTCCGGTATTTTCGGGCCTACCTATACACGGCTATTGGGCACACACGCACATATACGAGAGAGAAATCTCGTTTTTTTTTATACACACCAGAAGCGAGCGGTGACCGCGATATTGCTCTCTCTCGTACCTATATGGGAGAAGGCGCAAAAAAGGGTACCGCGTGAAATCGATGTCGGGCGGGAGGAGAGGGGTACCCTGGAGATTTTTGAAAAGTGCAGCATACAACTTCCGAGCGCGCCAGCCGGGTACTCCTTACGGCGCGAGGGAGAGAGAGAAAAGGGAGCGGCTCTCCTAAGCGGGAGCAAGAGAAGGAGCAGATGCGTGCCCGGGGCACAGAGAGTGTGTGCGATATCCGGCTCTCCGCGAAGGCTCTCCCGTGTGTGTGTGCGCCTTGTCGCTCTCGGTATACATATATATAACCAACAGGTGTTCGCGACCTCTTTATCACTCGTTCCGTTTCAATTGCACGCCGTGGGAGTTTTGGCTTTTTTGGATCTTATTCGCGGTACTTTTCTCTTTCCTATACCAGCCTACCGAGTGTCTCTCCTCCAGACAGCAGTGTCAGCCCATTTTTTTTTTATTTCATATACATATATGTGCCTCACTCTCGGAGAAGACGATCTAAACAACGACCGAGATTAGGACCTCTCTCTCCCTCGCTCTTTTTATCTTTTCCCGCGTGGCTCTGGTTACCCGGCTCCTTAATGCGCAAGCCTCTCGATCTTCTCATTTAATACGCGCATACAGCACACATAGAGATATAACGTATAACACCGAAGGTTCTATAATATCACGTATCGCATAACGTACAGGGCTTGTCGTTTCATCCGAATCCGTCTAACGCGTTCGCCGAAGAAGATGACGAACGAGCGCCTGGAATAGAAATTTTATAAAACAGAGCAAAAAGAAAATTAATCGTAGCAAGGATGCCGGAGTTTTCTCGTTTACGAGAAAAAAGGAGACGAGATCCGGCTCTCTCTCTCTCTCTCGCGCGCGGGGTAAAAGTCGGCCGTGCATCGGACACTGTCATTTCACCTCCCAGGTCTTCCGTTTGTCTCTCTCCGTTGTTTTCCCTTTTTTTTCGCTCTCCCCCCCTATACATATAAAAATCGGCTTGGTTTTCTAAATACACAGAGCGCCTTTCCCGCGCGTTTCACTCCTTACCGAGCTGGTCAATAATAAGCCCATGGGAACAGGCCCGCGGCAACAAGTGTTAGAGTAGAGCCAAACGAAGGGGAGTGCGCGCCTAACTTGGGTCTAATCCAGATGGAAAGCCCTCGAGCGCACTGCGATACCCCCCTCCTTTTACCCGCGTTTAATTATATTTCGGCTGATTAGAACTCCAGACGCACGCGCGCGTACAATGGGCTCTTGTGTGCGGGGGTGCACTTGGAAACGTGCCTCTTTCTTTTTTTTTTTTTTGCTCGAACTTCAGACGTAAAGGGCCTCCTCGTCGTTTTTCCTTGTGGGCTCTTTGCAGCGGCACTCTCTTCTCCCCCTCTTTTTTCCCGGCAAGAGCTCGCGTTTCTTCTCTCCCGACGACGACTTACTCGCGCTCTCAGTGCGTGCGTTATTCGTCTCGCAAACGTATATCCCAACTCCGTGTACGTACACAGAGTACAATCAGTTTCCAATTATCATCCGCTCGAGCTTTTATATCGCGCGTACAGTGCTGATCGAGCGTTAGATTACAATTGAATCTTCCGTTAAACGCTCGTACACGTATCGAGCAAGCTTGCATAGCTTGTCACAGCGTCGGATGTAGAAAGTCCACGAATTTCCATGCTCTCTCTCTCTCTACACATTAAAACGCCGGAGCAGCTGCGCGTGTATAGACACGAGAGGCATATAAGAGTGAAAGTGCAGGTATCACACGCTGGCTTACGGGTCACCTCTCTCTTACACCCCCCCCCTTCACCCTCCCACCTCTTATCTCTCGCACCATTTTTCATTCATGCCTCTAGCCATAGAAAGACACGTTTCTCCTCTCTCGCTGTATGTCTACGCAGTACACATACAGACACTTTTGATTTAGAAATTTCGTACGAGGAATATTTCAACGTATACGCGCGCGCACGTGCGCTTCTTCTCTATGTATCCATACGTGCCGCCCGAAGGGGGGTAATTCACTGCTGATGATTCACTTCTCGGTAAGCGGACGCGTCCCTCTCCCTCGCTTATTTCGTTAATGCGATGTTATTATTCGCTGGAATTGCATTTGCCTGCATCATGCTCGTTTAATTAGGTTTCGTTATTTTTTCCCTATCTGCTCGCTGATGAAAAGAAAAAGAATCTTTGATTTTCTGGCTTTGTTGAAAAAAATAATAATACACACAGCTGATGATGTCAACAATAAACGTGTGTATACAGTGAAAAAAAAGGGGGAGAGGGGGAGTTACTCGACGCACATTCGCTTTGCGGTGAGCGGAACCGTTAAGAGTCTCTCTCTCTCTCTCTCTCTCTCTGGTAATATGATTTCTCTGTATACTATGGCACTGCGCTTGCGGCTCCCCCCGTACACTATGTAGCATATCGCGTTTCGCCTTCGTACGGTTATCGCTTTGAGATGCCTGTATACGTCCTCCCCCTTTACCTCCCTCTCTCTCTTGCTCGAGTTTTAATAAGACTAAGCGATTCATTGGATGCTCCTTTTTATTTTGTACAGGCCTCGCGCGCAGGATGAGAAATGAGCCAATGCTTCGATAGCATGCCCTCCAAATCGTCTGACAACTCTGCATCGATGGACGACAATAACGATGGTAAGACCGACCACTCACTTTCTCTTCCTACGGCGGTTCTAAAAACCCGACAAATTTAATTAAATCCTCTTTTTATTTCAACATTCACAGCAGACAGTATGAGCAAAGAACTGGGCATGGGTGCCGAGGACTCGGACGCTTCGAGCAACCAGCAGCAGCAGCATCACCATCAGCATCACCAGCAGCAGCAGCAACAAGTCCCAGGCTCCACGGAACTGCAGCGGCCGCAGTCCCCTGGGCGTATCCAGTCCTCGCCCATCGACCATCATCATCACCAGCAGCAGCATCATCTGCGCGTACCACCGACCTACGTCTACAGTCCGGCTGGCATAGAGCGCGAGGTAGCCTCGCAGTCGGCGGACTCGCGCGAGGACCCTGGTAACGAGCTCAGACACCGCACGCCCGGCTATCGCGGTAATCAGCCTACCGAGGATCAGCTGGGACCGTTGCCACTTAACTGGGAGAAGGCCTATACGGAGAATGGCGAGGTTTACTTTATCGAGTGAGTTGTTGTTCTATGGGATTGGATGTTTTTTTGTGTATATGTTGTGGGGTAGATGGAGGGATGATTGACGATTTTGTTTTCAGTCACAATACCGGCACTTCGCACTGGCTGGACCCCCGGCTGTCCAAGTTCCAAAAGCGCTCGCTCGAGGAGTGCTGCGACGACGAGCTGCCCTACGGCTGGGAGAAGATCGACGACAACCTCTACGGCACCTACTTCATCGACCACGTGAACAGGCGCACGCAGTACGAGAACCCTGTGATCCAGGCGAAACGCGCCCAGCAGAACCTGGTCAGTGGGATATTTTCTAAATCCTTAGGATTGTTGATGTTTGTAAAGATTTATGCTGATCTGTTCGTTTTTGTTCTACACCAGCAGCAGCAACAGATGCACCAGCAAAACGCGGCGAGCGAGTGTGACAAGAGCCCGCTGTTCACGCGTAATCCGGACGCTTTGAAGGGCCATCGATTGAGGACGACGCTGGTTAAGAGCTCCCGAGGACTCGGCTTCACCATCGTCGGCGGCGACGATAACGTACAGGAATTTTTGCAAATCAAAAGCGTCGTGCCGAACGGTCCTGCTTGGCTCGATGGCAAGCTCCATACCGGTAATTGATCAATACCATAGAATGTGGTATCTTTTATTTCGTTTTTCGATAAATTTTTGTTTATAACGGTATTTATATTCTTAGGTGACGTACTTGTCTACGTAAACAACATCTGCGTCCTTGGCTTTTCCCATAACGAAATGGTCAACGTGTTCAAATCGATCGGTAGCGGCGAGACTGTCTCACTAGAGGTTTGCCGGGGCTATCCGTTGCCCTTTGACCCCAACGATCCGAATACTGAGGTCGTCACGACAATCGCCGTTAACGCGCCCGACATTCTTGCCGAAGAGCCAAGCCTGTACATGGACCTTGACAGGTCGGCTGCTCTGCGTGCTTCCGAACGCTTCGACTTCCTCGATACGTCTGCCTCTTCGTTTGTGCCTGTTCATCCAGCGGCGGCAACGGGATCAATAGCCGAACAAAACGGCGAGGGACTTGCTCCCGGCGCTTCCGTCAATTCCATGCCCGATCTCTGCATTTCGGAAAAGCTCGGATCCATCGGACCGATTAAGCGACCAAACAGTACCGATATCCTCCTCAATGATAGCCTGGATCATTCCTCCCAGTGAGTACAGCTTCATTCAAAGAGTCTGTTTCGTTGAAGACTTGTGAATATTAACTAAATGATTTTATTGTAGCCACAAAGATGCCCATTCTCCTGTGCCTTCAAGTCCCCCCGAATTTCTAAGCATACCCATTGTTAAGGGCATCACTGGTTTTGGCTTTACGATCGCCGATTCAGCTCACGGTCAAAAGGTAAAGAAAATCCTTGACCGTGACCGTTGTAAAAATTTAATGGAGGGTGATATCTTAATTAACATTAATGAGATTAACGTTAGAAGTATGTCTCACGCCGAGGTAGTGCAGGTAAATATATTTTTTTACAATAAGCGTAATCTCTACCTTTTCCCATTACAAATTGTATTCCGGTTCTACAGGTGTTAAAAGACTGCTGCCGTGACCAGGAAGCATTAATTTACGTTCAGCGCTCGGCCGGAAAATCGGCCAAGCCGTCTTTCCAGGATAAGGATGGCCTGAAAGAATTCAAGGAAAAGGCTGGCTTTGACTTTTTTCGCAGCAAAACACCGACCGCCGATATCTACAGCACACAGCAAAAAGCTGTTGTTCCACAGCGACCAAAAACCCCGCTTATCGATACGCGTGCCAACAAGCCACGCTCGCCGAGCCCCTTGCCCAGTCATCAGCAGCAGCAATCGGAGCAGCACCAGCAGGCTGCAGTTGATCAAGCAGTCGATGCTGAACTTCAAAACGCTCTTGATGGCCGTTACAAATATGGCCAGAACTACGACAATCACGCTATTTATGGCTACTCAGATATGCCTTACAAGCCAAACATATCTCGTTTGACTGATAATTTTAATGGAATTAATTTGTCTGGTGAGATAATATTTTAATTAATTGTCTTTCAATTTAATTGTGTGATCGAATTCAATCTTAATTATTTATTTTGATTAAAAAGGACTAGAAATGGACGACTCTCTCGCACGTAAATGGATGGTCAACGATGACAAACTTAACTACAGCAATGATGTATTCTCCGTCGACGTATCCCAACAGCAGCATCATCACCACCATCTCCATCATCACCAACAAGTACCTGGACAACAGCAGCTTGACCATTCAAAGCAAAATGGAACACATCAACAACTCGGTGGCTCTGATTATTATAAGGATATATATGCCGTTCAGTCGCCAGCACATTCTCAATTTGAACCCGACCAGACGGACTACAGCTCGTATGTGGCGATAATAGGCCAGGAACAAAACGTTGATACCGGTGAGATTTGGGATAAACGCAAAGAATCCACGAGCTTTGAGCATGAGCAACCGCACTCGAGTTCTATAGTACCAAGGTAGTAATCACAACATTTTTAAATATGAGAAAATAAAATATTGTAGATATAAAATAATTAAAATTTATCTGTGATTTTCCTCCAGGTACGTACCATACGGCTCTGACATTGGAAACGATCTGATGTGTCCATCGATCCCAGACATTGAGTGGATAGAAACTCTGGTGACTCTCGTCAGACAAGATACTGGCTTTGGCTTTCGAATCGTTGGAGGCACGGAGGATGCATCTCAGGTTGGTATCTCTCAAACAAAGCTACTTATCGAGTAGTTAGTTTGAGGCAACATTTTGAAAATCGAGCCAAGACAAATTCAGTTGCAAATTCAATTTGCTCTCGCGCTCGGCCAGCAGGTGTCGGTGGGGCATATTGTACCTGGCGGCGCGGCTGACTTGGATGGCCGCCTCAGTACGGGTGACCTCATCATGTCCGTCGATGGCGAAAGCGTTATGAACTCATCGCATCGCCGTGTCGTTGAACTGATGGTTGCCGCGGCACAAAACAGTCGCGTCACTCTTGGCATCCGACGGCGTATCCCTGTGCAGGACCACCACCTTCATCATCACCATCATCACCACCACCAACACAACCAAATGCAGGACAACGTACAGTCTTCCTCTTCTTTATCATACAACTGCCGACCTATCGCTCATGTGCAGTACCCCTACGAGGTTGGTTTGGGATTTTAACATCTAATGAAGTAATTGATTAATACATTGTACTTAAAATGTTAAATGTTAAACAGGTAACTGTGACGCGGATGGAAAATGAAGGATTTGGCTTCGTAATCATATCATCTGTGAACAAAGCGGGTTCAACGATCGGACGTATAATCGAAGGTTCGCCTGCAGAACGTTGTGGTCAGCTAAATGTTGGCGATCATATTCTTGCCGTAAATCATGTTGATATCACTAATGCTTGCCACAAAGACATCGTTAATCTCATCAAAGACTCGGGCTACACCGTTACCTTGACCATTGGATATCCACTCGACGATTGTTGCAGTAATGCGTCTTTATCGCAAAAGGTACGTGAATCATTGATTTTTGTTATTCATTTTGTTAACTTCAATTTATCAATGTTTTTAGGACGAATTAACCGGAGACGGAGATGGTGGGCAATATCACGCGGTGGAATTGACAAGAGGCACTCGTGGTTTCGGTTTCAGCATTCGAGGTGGTCGAGAATTTCAAAATATGCCTCTGTTTGTTCTGCAGATTGCTGAAAATGGCCCGGCCTCTATCGATAATAGATTAAGAGTAAGCATTATCAACAAAATTTTGCAATTAAGATGATTGATCATAAATTATACATCAATTTTGTCTAATTGTAGATTGGTGATCAAATAATAGAAATCAACAGCATAAATACCAAAAATATGACTCATGCCGAGGCGATCGAAATTATACGTAATGGGGGACCTACGGTACGATTGCTGGTGCGACGGGGCTGCCAGATGCCGTCAGTGGTAGGTGCTCCCTCACATCTCTACGACATGAACATTTAAACGTCAACAACAAAAGCATAAGCATTTGATCAAGAACCAAGCTAACACCAATAATACTACCTTGGCCTCTTCATCATAGTCTCATTTCCATTTCTCTTTTTCATTTTTTATTTGTTTGTTTGTTTGTTTTCCCCTTAAATAATTATATAATTTTCTCGTTCTGGTATTAAGGAATTATAATATAGACTTAATGTTGAACGTGACAATCTTATTATAATTGTTACGTCGCTCGATTATATAAAATTGTAAATAGATGTTAATACGACTATTTTATTAACATTGTTTTAACGTTAATTATACGTGACAATAATTGTAATCATGTAATCTGTGTTGAAAGCATGCAAAAAGTGATGAAAAAAAGAATCTCTAATACGTTGTTCTTCAAACTGGACGAGAAGAGCCCATCATTTATCACTTTTAAAGTTCTTATTTTCATGACGTTGCTCGACAGCCGAATAACAGTAAACTATTCAGTTGTGTATAAGATGCTTTGAAAATCGAGATTCATTTTTTATACATATATAAAATGTACATGACAATAATTTTTAATTTTATCGATAGTTTAAAGATTTATCGCAAAATCATAAGGAGAAATTACATTGTTTTGTCCATACTAAATTAATTTCGCCTTAATTGAACTAATCTCACTCCAACAAAATTTCATGTGCATTAAAACGACCAACATCTTTTTTCGATTGATATACTCATGAATTTTGAATAACATTTACTCCAATTAACACGTGTGATAAGATATAAGCGATCATTGTGCCTTGCGCGTGTTCTTGTAATATTAACATTAATTCATGCGTCATTTTTTGCGTACTTATAAGGTTTTTTTAGTAGTATGTACATCCTAGGAATTTGAAATGGCTATTACCCTATGAAAAAGTTTCTTTGACAATAGCAGCATTTTGTTAAAAAATTTTAAGTTGACAAGATCCAGTTATAGGGTCTGTTGGCGAGCGTATCATCATTTAAATTTTTTATGCTTCACGTTAAATTTGTTAACATTGCGAGTATCTATTTATTTTAACAGTTAGCTAGTATTTAATCATGTCCGGGAAACTTTTTCAAAGCTTGCACGCCAGATTGACAGGCACACAGATAGGCAAAGATAAAGCTGCTAGACTGAAGTTCAATGAAATTCTCATTGTAGTGTGACAGCCAAGTTATGATGATGGCGAGCCGCGTGGACGAGTTGAGCCGACACGTGCCGGCTGAGGGGCCGACAAAAAAGAACCGACTCTCCCTGTCACTCGACTGCTGCTGTTCCTCGAGAAGCGGTCGGCCGTGATTGCGTGTCGCGTGTCGGTCCCAAATTTCGTTCTCTTTTTTTTCCAAACTCTCGCCTTCCCTCACGAGTTTTGCTCTTAAAACGGATAACTACTCAAAGACTGGCGCGCTTTTCTTTTGACTTTGCTATTGTTTCAGGCGCTAAGCAATGTACGTTTTTAAGCTATAGGAAATGTACGTTATCTCGATGCATTTAACGTGACGAAAGAATTGCAGCTTTCGTGCCGTAATGAATGTGCGCGATGGTTTTTTTTTTTAATTTTAACTGCGATAAATAGATTATAAAGATGGCATTTTTGTTTCTTATTTTATATAAAAATATATACAACATCTCGCCATCTTAAATGTTTTAATTGATAGTGACAAAAGTTGGCGATTTGCATTTTGACGAGCTTGACGGGATAAGAGTCTTATTGTCATTTAAGATTGTTACTCCAACCCCTGGGACCATTGAAGGATTATTACTCGTACAATTTTATGTGACTGTAACTTGTACATATGAAGAGCAATAAATAATCAAGTTTATGGAATTAATAACATTACTTATACGAGCTGTAGTTTCTCAGTATTTCTGATAATCGATAAAAATCTCGTTAAAAATAAATAATAAGAATATTAAAAATAATTATAATAATAAAAATGATGATGATGATGATAATAAGAATGATCAGGAATAAGGGTTGTTCATTATTGATACCACCAAAGAATGCACTCATGTTGAATAGATGCGTTTTTTATGCGTTAATACGATATATAACGACCACGAAATAAGAGCTTGTATTAGTCAATAAGGTTCTTTCGATATTGAAGTTTAATATAATTGAATGGATTAAATGGAATATGAATTAAGAGCATCGTGACTGCGTTTCTTGCGACGCGCGTAAAATGAAATTATTTTTGTACTAAACAAAAATGACAAACGACCGACTCGACCGACGTAATTGAAATTTGTCATTGAGACGAGAGAGTGAGAGATTAATAATTGCGCAAGCGATTTGTTTTGAATGAACGCGGAATGCTATATTTTTCGAATTTGGTTATTAAATTATGTGTAACCCTAGAGCGTTAGGGCTCGAAAGTGAAAACTGAGCTTTTGGAATTGTATTCGTGTTCTTACATTGTATCTCAGCCTTTCACCTTGCGACGTATATCAGCGTGCGAACGCCGAAATATTTTTATAGGAATCTTTTCGGTGACGAAAGATTGTAAATATGTATCGTTAGATTAAGTAAAATAATTAATGTAAAATGCTTTATTGTATTATCGAAATAAAAGAAAAGCATTTCATTGAATGAATAATAAAATATATACAAGTTGAAAATTGTCGTGTTAAACGATTTATTTCGCCGTCGTTTATCTCGTCTTATCGAGCACTTGCGATTTGGATGCGGAACCAAGTTGAAACTGAATTACTATTACCAAATACGTTGTAATAGAACCAAAAATCTAGAAAAAATATAAACAATATCAGTATTTGCGTATGGATTAATATTTTAAAAGTGGGGCAATAATAAAGTCTTGCGTACCGATTGCACCAAGCTTCCGTCGATTTCGAAAAACCCCCAAGCTGTGAACTTCACTTTAGCATGTAGTAAGTACAATGAGAAATCCTCGAGCTGAAAATTTGAACAGAATAGCCCTAATATCAATTTTTTAAAAAAATTATTATTTACAAAAGAATTTACCTCTTTCAAGAGCTCTTTATTCAAAGTATGTCTGATTAATTGATGCACTATGACTCCAGTCTTATCAATCTGCAAAGCATAAATAAACTAAATTTTTGTATAATCAAAAAAGAAACATATTTTACATATTCGCATCTGAAATACCTCCTGTACGGTTTTAGTGACAAATCTGGCGAGGGCGACAAACGCGCTGACGTAACAAATCAAACAAACGACAAAGTAGAGCCGCTCGAGCAAGGTAAGTGGAAAAGGGCTGCGCTTTTCCACGAGTATCGCTATGGAGACGTAGGCGAAAACAACGATGCAAACGACCACGTAGGCGATGCAGCCGAAAACCGTGAGCTCATAGAACTTGACGAGGTCGCCTGTCAATTGGAGAAGCGAGCAATGGAGCTCGTGCACCGACGACAGCACCTGGAGCTGTCGAGCACTACTACTGCTGCAGTGATCCTGCTGGTGCCTGCTCTCGACGTTCTTATGCTGCTGACCAAGTTGAAGGTCGTAACTAGTGGTCTGGCCTAGCGCCACCAGCACAGCGTTTACAGACTCGAAGAGTCCAAGCAGGAGCCTCACCACCAGAGCGTACTGTACGAGCAGCCAGATGATGACGAACTCGCGTAGGGCACTGCTGAGCATAATGACGACGCTCTCGTAGTCGGCGAGGGTCAGGCCCAGTAGTCCAATGGTCAGGGCAAAGTAGAGCCCAGCCAAGCCGGAGATGCAGGCGTGAGCGGAGGCAAGGGCTGGATCGTCGCTGGCGAGTAGCTGGGCACCGCTGGCGCTTGCTCGGCAGAGCCTGGCTGCCAGCTTCATGGAGGTCCTGCGGCGCAGGCAGTAGGCGGCGATTATGAGCAGCGAGACGAGGCTGCCGAATATCATCTCGGCGAACACAAGCATGTGGAAGAGGCTCAGGCTCGAGCGGAAGGCCAAGTAGAGACCGGTGAGGGTGAGGTAGTTGGTCACGGCGATCGATAGGATGAGCACGAGGTTGTAGACAAGGGCGAGCGACGAACCGGCGAAATTCCCTGTCTCGACGAGGCTGTTGCTTGGATGACGCTCGAGGCCGATGGTCGCCACCCCGAAAGCGCTGAATACAGCCAGCAGCATCTGGATCAGTCTTGCCTCGTCCGCACGCCACAGTCGCATCCTGCCTTGTACTTTATTTCCCCACTGGCTTAATTTTTGCCGCTTCGCGTGTGCTTCCTCTTCATTTTTCTCTTCTTCCTTCTTTTTTTCTTTTCTTTTTTTTTTATTCAGCGTCACCGTAAATAGGGTTGACGTGCCATTTGTCATTGGGCTTATCGGGTGATCTCTTAAATCGTTAGGCCGACTAGCGTTATGGATGGACGCCGTGGCAAGCGGCAAGCGCTTTGCGTAAAAGCCGATGCGTTTGTTAAAATTACACCCGAGAGCTACTTCACTGACTCAGCTTGTTCGTATGGCCTCACTGCTTTGGTCTTTTGATTATAAAAGCATCGATTGCTTGTTTCGTTTGCCGAGGATACGTAAATAAATGTAAACGGTAAAAAATAAACAGTCGAGTGGAAGGAGAGGGAGACACGCGTAATTGCCGGCAATTTACCTTGTGCGAGCATTACGGAGGCATTATTAATAAAACGCGGAATTATTTACAACCGGCATGCCGCGCGTGGCTTAGATCCTCGACGATTGACCAAACAATAACGATTTAAAAAGCTAGGCAAACTTTGTGTACTTTCAAAGTATCAATTAATAACGAGTAACTAATTTATTATTACGAACACGACAAGTGATTAGTTATATCAAACGCACGACATTATTAATCACGTTTTTAATGACTAGAAGCGAGCGGAAAGTTGCGTGACATTTCCGTCAAGTTGTTCAAATCCAAGTTCAGTAAGATCAAGTGTGGATCCATAATATCCTAAAACAACAATCATTGCAGTAAGCCGTGCTGTAAAAATCTGAATTCCACCTACGCAATACGAGGCCATACCTGGAGATGCTGACTGCTCATCGGAGCGTCAAAATTATCCGCGCGTATTCCACGTTTGTCCAAGCTGAGATGATGCGTCTCAGGCTTGCTATTACTATCTGGAAGGTCCTTTTCCGGCTTGTCGACTTTTTCGCGCAGTGCCAGTCTTTCTCTACATAAAAGTTACAATTCATCAATGCGTTTTAAATAAACATCCTCTTCTATTACAATCCGTACCTCGCGAGGTCAAGCTTCTCAGCTGCGAGTTTAGCTTCCCGCTGAGCTAGCAATTCTTGCTGGAGTTGCAGCTGATTCAGCTTCTGCTTGTATCGCTCCTCGATAAACCGGGCTTCTTTGAGGGCTCGCATACCCTCGTCCCGCTTGGCTATTGCGGCCTGCGTGAATTCCTGTAATTCTTTGGCCTTTTGCACAAGGCGCGCCTCCTTGTCGCGTAGACTACTTTCTTGAGCCTCCAATTCGTGGCGTTTTTCCTTCCACCTTATAGTCTCTTGAGCAGCGTTAGCCGCTGCTTCTTCAGCGGCCCTCAAGCTCGCCTCCAGCTATATAATAAGAAAACAATCAAATTATTGCAACATATCGATGACTTTTTTTATTATTTTACTCACTTCTGCCTTAGAGGCTTGGTCCACGCCAGATTTCAGTCTATTAAAAATCTCTAGCTTGCCCTTCTCGGCCGCTACGGCCTGCCGCTCCTGTGCAAGCCACTCCAACTGCAAGTCCTGCTCCTTGGTCCAAGTGTCCCTCATTGCTTGCAGCCTCTCGCGTTCCCATGTCGTTTGCTCAACGAAAATCTCTCTATCGCGAAGCAACGCTTGTTCTCTTGACTTGAGAATCTGTTCGCCTTCCTTAAAGTTTGCGCTCTGTGTACGGAATTCCCTTGTCAATTCTACTATGTTCGACTCAAGGCTGCGCACAGTTTCCATGAGTTTTTGTTTCTCCTCCATAAAATCGTTCTTCTGCTTCTCCATCATTTCTTTTAAAACTAAAAACAAACATGCATTTTGATTTGCAGTTATGCTAATCCAAAAGAATAATAAATCCATCTTACATTCAATATTTTTCTCTTGGCTTGTTAAATGGGCGCTTTTCGTTTCGGCAAATTCAGCATCTCTGCTGGCAAGCTTTTTCGATAAGTCCTCAAGATTGTCGATTAGGAACTGCGACTTGTTTAACACGTTTTGAACGTTTGTGCTCTCTACCCTCATGACTTCGAGAGCCTGACGCTCCGACTCCTTGGATTTTGTTATACGTTCTATGGTCTCGGTGTGCTCCTTCTCGAGTGTTGTAAAACTCCTTGAGTGATGATCACGAATTTCCTGAATTAGTCTCGTGTATTCTTCCTAAAATATCACAATAATAATAACAAATGAATAACACGGAGATATTCTTAATTGAAAATTTCACCTTTAGCATATCTTTCTCTGCCATGTGAGTCTTGTAGTTGTCTAAAATTTCTTCCTTAAGCTTTTGAATCTTCGACTTGTAGTCCGCTTCGAGACTCTCCGCGTCGTCTTGTAATCTCTTCTCCATCTGGATCATTGCCTCCTCTAAAAAGGCTATTTGCCTTCTGCATTGAAAACCCACAATTATTCAATTTATCCTACTTACAGAGACGTAGATTTAAAAAAAGCACACACACAAATCACCCACTTATAAGAGTCTTCTAAAATAGAGATTTCCTTCTCGTGCTTCTCCTTCAAACTGTCCAAAGTGTTCTCCAAGTAAAGTTTCTCCAGTTGCAGTTTTTGCACTAGACTTTCCGATTCTACCTTCTCGTCCACCATCTCCTTCGATTCCGTTCCGACATTGCCTTGAAGCGACGCGGAAAGCACGGTCGTCGGTTGGGCTGCAAGTGTCTTGATTTTATTTGAATTTTAAAATAAAAATGAAAAAAAATCAAAATTCTCAAATGCATTGAATAATTGGGTTCCAATTGACACTTACTTTAATGTAATTGTCAATTCTCTCCTGCTGGGCCTTCATCTGAGTCTCGAGTAGAGCCTGCCTTTCGAGCTGCCTAGATATTAGCATATTGAACTGTCTCTCTTGATCTCCAAGTTTCATTCTTTGCGTTTCCAGTAGGTAGTTGAGCCGCTCGCTTTGCTGAGCGAGTGCTCCGGCTGTTCTCAACTCGTGCTCCTGCTGTTGCAAGCTCATAATCGACGCCTGCTGATCGAACTCGATGCTCAGCAGCTTTGACGCTAGAGCGCTTTGCTCCGTGCTTTCGACTGTTTTTTGTTTAAACGATAGATTAGTTGTATTTAATTAAAACAGTAAAGTTGATATAAATGATACTATTTACCTGGTATAGTAGATGCCAGGTCTGTTGATGATTTTTTTATTGATTCGTTGGACTTTCCGCTAGCAGAACCTTCGCTTCGCACTTTATCAAATTTTGGACCGCCAAGCCATTCAGGCAAGTTTTCTACATTTTCAGACTTATCAGGAACGTTGACGGCCATTTGTTTAGTTTCATTTTCTTTACTATCGATCTTTAATAAATTGTCAGTTTGAGAGAAATATTATTTTTTAACATAAGATTATTTTATTTAGTTTAAAACATTTACAATCTTCACCTGTAAATTTGATGATGACAAAAGTCCTAAAGGATCAGCTGGTACAGCTGAAGCTCTTCTTCCTCTTCTAGTATCTTTTGGTGCACTCATGCTATAAATACCTGGAGTTTGATTAGGCCCTTCATTTTTAGGATCTACAATGAAAAATTAACTTTTAAGATGAGTTTTTTCTAAAATTCATTAAATAAAATGTAATACAAAATTTTACCAGTTGCAGATTCTCCAGTATTTGAATAATTGAGAAAAGAATCATAATTCAAGCTACTCTTTTTAGTAGTAGTAGTAGTAGTATCAGTTTTGGAAGTTACTTGTGACTTACTGCCAAAAAGATCTTGCATCAACATGGATTTTTTTGATTGATTACTAGATGCAGTCTTAGATCCATCTACCAAATTAGAGGTGATATCATCACTATCATCAAATAATGATTTCATTTTTTGATCAGACTTTTTTATTAGCTTGTCAGATTGCAAAATTGATACCGGATTAGGTAGTGGTTTTACAACGTTTAAATTCTCTGTGGATAATTGTTTGCGTTTTACCTATTATATAAAATATTTGTTAGAAACTAACACTTTGTTTTATAGTCAAAGTACCATATGATTTATTCAAGATACATACTTCTACCTCTACTGGAGCTTCAGATTTGATTCCAAATAAATTGGAAAGTTTATTGTCCTTTGCAACATTTTGTGATTTGTATCTAAATGATCCTTGTAAACCATTATTATCCTCTTGATCCGAATCAAATAAGTCATTATTATTGTCGTTGCTATCAGCTGCATCAATGTCACGTCCAAAGTCTTGATCGTTTACATGGAAATCTAAAAGTATTAAAAACCAATTGTTAAGACAAGCATCTTCACAAAATGGCTACACAAACGTCAAAACAGCAAACCTTTGAACATAACTTTTTTCTTGGCCTCAGCAGCAGAAGACTTGGGATCGCTAACGATTCTACCGAACAGAGCATTATCCAGATCATCCAAGCTGGCCATGGTACCGTCTTAGTCTCTCAAAAATCTCGATTCCTAGCCGACCCTTTGGCTCATCAAAATCATCATCAAGCATCATCCCGAAAGCACAGTAGAATTTTGGCGAATAACGTTTGAGAAGATCGAGGCTATAAATTCCTCGCAGTCTTTTGTCTCGTCGTCAAAGAATGCGACTCCGAAGCCTCTGGACGGAGCGTATCAATACTTGCGCGCTTATGCTCTCTCTTTCCCTCTGCAGAAGAGCCATGGCTCTGCGCCGGCTAATGATAGAAATTGGAGCTTGGTTTGTTTTGAAAAACTAGCGGGGCCGCTCAGCTGACGGTTGCCCCTGGCGACCGACGCGCCGCGTCAGCGAATGCCCGACTCACACACCCCCACTCACGCTCCTTTTTACCTGCGGAACTTTCCAAGTATCCTGCCCACCTTTCGTAGTAGTGTACAACGTGTCTTTTAAAGTTAAGACTTTCATTTTACGCATATAATATAGGAAAAACGAAATTTTAAATAATAAAGTCAGCTCGATTTAACCAATAAACACACGACTCTCAAGTATTTCTAACGATAGGTGAGATATCGTTAGGTTATTCGAATCCATTATTAATAATCAACCGTCACCACCTACTATTATTACCGTCCCTGCCTACTATTCGAATTCCCCGAAAAACCAGACATTCGAAAAAGCCCGCCTAACCTCATTCCCCAATCCCACGCGTTCCTCTCGCATCAACCGCGCACCGCGGAACGCGGACCACAGTGAAAAAAAAACCGGAGTGCTAAAGAGCAGCTGCGCTCTTAGTTCATCGGAGAGGAGCAGCAGAGAAAGAGCGCCGACGACTCGTCCGTGTGTGATAGAGCCCATCAGTCTAGTCAGCGATGTCGCATCCGCGAAGCCGCAGAATCAAATAGAAAACAAACGCTCTCGTTGTTACTCTCGCGGTTAAACGCGTGTGCGCGATTACCCGGGACAGGCATTATATTAATCCGCAGCGCAGTCCGCGAGTATATCCGCGGCGAGCGAAGAACGAGAGGGGGAGCCAGGGCGCTCTCCGAAAAGGCGTCGACTACCCCCGCTCTCTCTCTCTCTCTCTCGTGTGTGACACTTGGGATTCTGCAGGCCCTCCAGCCCCGAGTACACTTGCTGCTGCTTCGAAATTCGTGAGTACGGAGAAAACTCCGTTTTTTTTTGTATACCCTATATAGGCGTAGACTGGGGCTCGTTTAGGGCAAGCAGAGGCGTCAGCTGTGCGGACGACCCAGCGCCCCGCCGAGTGACCCAGAAACCCGTCCTCGGCCCGCGAAGGGCCTGCCCTTGTCCGCCCATCTATATACGCACCGCCTCCCTTTCCCTAATACCCTTTCCAGCCTGTCTCGCTCTTCCTACTCTTTCGGCACTCGGCCCCAGGAAGCTCCTCTGCTCCGCTTTCCCGTCATGCCTTCCCCCCCGTAAACTCTCTTTCTTTCTCTCTTCCCGCTATGTCCGATGCGTATGCGTTGCGCGTGAGAGCTGCACCGTAGAGCTCCTCTCTCGCACTTCTTACATACACGCCCGCTCTCCCTCTGTCTATCCTGCGTATTATAAACCGTACACTTTTTTTCTCATCCCTTCGTACATACAGTTGATCCGAGAGAGGCTCGGATCATCGGGGAGTCTCTCTCTCTCTCTCTTTGTATATGCGCGAGCCACAATTGTTTTAACAAGCTCGAATAAGCTCCTTTCCGCTTTGTCGCGGCTGAGCCTTTTTTTTTCCTCGTCGTTCCCCCTTCCTCCTCCTCCTCCTTCACCAGCTCGCAGCCGCATTATTATTTTTTATCATCGTATACCTCTTGTTTTCCGTTAACTCGGTTTTATTTTCAAACTGCCACTGTAACCTGCGCTCGCCCTGACAATATTAGAACAATAAAAAAAGAAGAAGAGTTTGCTGTAGGGTCGACCTGGGCGATGCTGATTTTTTTTTTTCAAAGGATCACCCACGTAGGAGTCCGGGATATTCAAAATTTTGGCAGCCAACCGCTTATCGATTCTTCGAGTCGCGTATATCACGTAACCCGAGCTGTCCCCCTCGCAGTCTCGATGTTTCATTTAGAAGCCCCAAACGAAAGAGCATCCCTCTTTCCCTCGCGAGGTTATAATAAATAATTTAACGTCGCGCGGTCCTATCCGAAAACGGTCCGCATAATAAAACCAAGTTATAATCTGATGCTCAAAGATCTCTCTCTCTTTCTCGCGTTTGCTGAAACGACCTCCTCGCGGCTCGAATAAAAAATAGTAATAGCAGCTTTAAAAAAACAAGCAAAAGTGCCGCTGTTTCTGAATAATATAACGAAACGAATCAAATGAACGTCATCTGACAAAGCTCCAGGGTATACGCATAAGCAGCTTCTTTTTTTAACGGCTCGTTTAAAGCCGCCTATCTATCTCTATCTCTCACTGGGCAAACGAGAGCGCTCGCTTAAAACGCGCCGAGGGTCTGATGAAAAATGTACTGGGCGCCTCTCGTGTTATCGACATTTCTCTCACTCGTCGTGTATAAAATATTTTATTCGATTAAACGCGGGCCTCGTTTCGTTATGATGATCCGATGAAATAATGAGTAGACACCCCCGCGCGAGTAAACGAAAAGTCAATAGCGGCTAAGTTATCTGTACCCCTTTTACTTAAAAAAAAAAAGACGTTTAACCGTTTAAAATCGAAGAAAATGTCTACGGGAAAAAAATAAAGAAAAAAAAATCTCGAGGAGTGTACACGACGATCGTTATAGTCCAAAGGGTCATTGGGCGCTGTAGTGCGTCGCGTATATGACGTAGGCCGCTGCCTCGTATATAATAACGAAGGAAAAGCCCTCGAGGCTGCCTATCTACACGGAGGAAAGTATAAGGAGGGTGGGTGGGTTGGTTTTTCGTGTATGGGGAAATAAAAGAGAGCAAGCACTGGGGGGGGGGGGGCAAGGGCGGAAGGGAAACAAATCGATTTCCGGAGAGAGGGATACGTGATGCAGACTAGGTGGCGTCGAGGGATGTGTACGAGGAGGAGGCATATAGAGAGAGAAGGAGGCCGCAAGGAGGTGTGTGCGAGCGGCGGAGAGGGCTGATGCTCGTAAACGACGCGACACTTATGGAGAGAGAGCACCAGCAGGGGAGTGTCAACGTCTCTCTCTCTTATCGGGACCCTGTGTGCGCTTGATTAAAAGCTCGAGAATGAGGGGCGAGGAAGGGTCGGAGGTTCATTGAAAAAAAGAAATGTGTGCAGAGAGAGAGGGAGGGAGGGAGATCAATCGATCCTGGGTATGTGCTTCTCGTTATCAGCGAGAGACGTTATGCAAATGGATTAGGCCTCCCCCTTCTTGTAACTGACGTTTTTCCCGGCGCGGCTCTTTCGCCGGCTCGATTTTTTACTCTCTCTTTTTTTTATAGTATTTCCAGCTCGTTGTCGACTGGCATAAATCGCTGGAGAGGGGGAAAAAAATGAGGAAGAGTATGCCGATCTGGAGAGAAGTAGACTCGGAAATGTTTTGAAGTTGCAATTTACAGTTTTTATTTCCTTTTTTCATATCGGGCGTGAGAAAGTACACGAGAAGCTCGGCGCCGACGTTGCAGTGGATTAATTTTAGTATTACACTCACACTCGCACACATACACGACCAGAGGGAAAGACTCGTTTCGCGTGTTGGACGACTTTTTTTTTGTTCTTTCTCTCTCTCTTTTTTCCAGTCGCTGGCTTACTTTTCTGGGTAATAGCGTGGAATTATGAAATTAACACACGCACAGAGCGCTGGCGACTGCCGGAATTGATTTAATGAAAACACATGCACATATCGGATTTGCCCCATAAAAATCTAAATCTCCGAGTGTTCCCACGAAAACACTTATCGCACGACTCCTCCCCGCTGCTATCGACAACATCCAATTTTTCCATTTTATCAGCCCAGATTAGCTCGATCGTCAATGCTCTCACAAAAAAAAAACTCGAAAGTCCAGTCGGCGCGCGCACGTCCTGCTCCAGATGTGTCGTCTCTCTCTCTCTCTCGCGCATTAGGTCACTTTTTTTTCGCTCTTTTCCGCAAATACGCACGCATCTCCCTCCCGAGAGTCTTACGTTATGTAGCATCAAACGCTATAGCAGCTCGGAAACGGTAAAAATATTCGTCCGGAATGGAAGAGCAGCGGCGCGCAGCGACGAAAGAGAGCATCGGCCTCCCGGCAGGAGGAGAGCTCCTTTAAAGCGTGTCCGCTCTCTCGTTTGAGAAACGCGTCCGTCCCGCGGCAAGGCCATTGCCTCTTTCGCGCATTTTGCAGTTTCGTCTGCTCCTTCGATGCGACGAACAATAAAAGGTATACCCTCTCTTTCTCGGGGAATTAATCGATCTTCTAACACTATATACGTGTGCTTGCTGTTACACGTTCTTAGTGCCTATATACAAGCGCTCCTTCGATTGCGCCTGCTACTGTTTTAGCGCAGCGGCTAGCGTGACCTTGGCCAGTCACGGAATTTTCGGATTTTCGGCTCTAGTCGCACTCGCGGAATGATAGATTAGTTCAGACATCCTTTTCTCTCTTTGCCACAAAGAATCAATCTTTCGAAAAAAGAAAGACCAACCGCGTATGCGATGGATCGAAATATCATTCGGCGCAAGTTCAAGGTGTCGAAGGATACGCCTCATAATCCCCCCCGAAGCCTCGTGTGCTCGTTTCGGCGCTCGATAATTCAAAGAGGCCTCTCTCTCTCTCCTCAGCCACGAGTTAGCTTCCCCTTCCGACACTCGCGCGAACGGAATTATGCTAATATCAAACACGGCTCTCGATCTACTGCGGTGCTAAAAGCGGGATAGGGGGGGTATAATTAAGATCGAGAGCGTCCTATGCCTTTTAGCCGTGCCGACTTCCGCTCGATATTTGTCGCTTTGTGTATCGGCTATTGCGGCCTGCTAATTAAGCGCTCTCGACAGAGATATATCGATCACAGCGAGTTTTTACACTCTTTTTTTTAAATTTTTTTATCAGAGTTTTAATAAGCACCTTACGTTCTCCTTCTCTCTTGTTTTTACTCCGATTTTTCTTTATCGGATAGCTGTCTAACGAGGTAAAAAGGCGATGTCACACACTTGGCTGTAAAGTATTACACACTCGAGAGCTAGAGGTGGGAGGAGTTTTCTGAAAAACTTTGCCAAGCCATCAGGCTCTCTCGAGTTCTCTTCTTTTCAAACTTAACGCGCTCGAGCCTCCCGGCCCATTATAACTTTTCCAGCAACATTCATAATAAGCCCCTTCTCCCCCGCCCTCGTTATACTTTGTTTCAGCCCGTTGTAAGCGTCTCTCCCGCGTAATTAAACAAGAGCTGCGCGAAACTTTTCCCCTCTCCTCCTCGAAAGGCGCCTTATCAAAAATGTATAACCTTGGAGAACGACCTACATTAGAAATTTGCTCGCAACAAATCGTGGTCGGCTCCAATTCCAAAATACTCCGATCAATCGAATAAACATTGATCAGGAGGGGAGGGCCATTAAGACGCAAAAGCCGGGCTCATCTCGAATGTAATAAGCTCTCTCGATTCGGTAAAAGCTTCCGGGACAGAGGGATAAAGCCCACTCGTTTACCCAAAGATAAGCCGGAAACAAAAAAGCGAAGGTCGAATGGATATCGAGAAGGGATGGGTTCGAGAGTAGTCATTTGTTCAGCAGTGGTGAGATGTAAGAGAGAAAGAGCTGACGCTTTATATGAAGAAAAAGGTCGCTCGCCCCGTAGAGGAGTCAGGGCGCGGGTAAGATGATACGGGCGGCGAGAGACAATGCGCGAAAGAGTTGTGCAAGCCTCTCGTATGGAGAGGAGCGCCTCCCTCTCTCTCGTATTCTCGCCGGACACGCGCGCCGGAGAACCAAGCTGTGGAGAGTACGTAGACGAGAGGAGGGAAAATTAAGCGCATGGGAGGGGTGCTGCTCGGGAAATTGGCGAAAAATCGCTGTTCCGTCTTGTTGTCTTCTTTTCTTATTTTCTACACGTGTTTAACAGAGAAAGACAGTGTCCAGCGAGGCGTTAACACGCTCGAGGGGGGACGTCTTAAAAATTAAGTCGTCGTTGTAACACAGGCAAGCGCATGTCTAGATCCGAGCGATAAAAGAACGAAGGCTCGAGCTGAAAAAGTAATTAAAAAGGTCCCGCTGCGCGACTGAGTACACGAGCGGAAGAAGCAAAGTGTAAAGAGGAAGGGGGCCGGCGCGTCGTCGGTGCTGTATGAAAGCCGGACGCTCGGCGCGTCGTTGTGATTCGTGTTGTCGACCCCTGCGCGCTCGCAGCGAGAGCAGGAGGCGTTTGTCTCTGCGGCGTTCCGAGCCGACGGCCTCTACAGCGGCTGCGCTAGTTATGCACTTGCGCGCAGCCCCTAATCCCCCCGGAGCAGAGCCGGATCACAGGTTGCCCGTCGGAAAAATGTTGTCACGTTATCCCTTTTCATTCATTTTTGAATATGTATTTTCGAGCAATTCTATTACGGAGCGCACGGTTAATCCCTTGGTCCGCTTCCAGCGATCTTATTAATACCAACGTCCCTATGCGTATGCGCGGCTGTTTAGAGGTCTGCTACGGGGAACAGCGTCACCGAAAATAATCGGGGAGGGGAGGGAGCTCACTCGGGGCGTGAAATCGGACGAGCCGAGCGCGGACTCGAACACGTCTTGCCACTTGTATATGCTCGTTCGCTGAGCTTTATATATGTTTTAAAGGAGGGGGGCGGCTTAATAGGGCCGGCGAAAATCTTTGATAGTGACTTGTATGCTCTCTGGTTTATATAGGGGCATTGAGCTTGACGGGGGAGTGAGCTCTCTGTGCTCGGCGAAATGCAATATCCTCTATGGAGATTCTCTTACTCTTCTCTCTCTCTTCTCCCTTCTATTCTTTTATTCTTTTTAAGGTGAAATACGAAGTGTAACAAAGTCGAAATATCGAAATGCCTATCGAATAACGAGCTCTTGACAATTTTGCGATGCTCGTTTGATAAACGTTTCCAAAACACATTTGCTTATAGCTCGAAGCTTAAAGTAAAATGACTCGTCCTTTTACTTTAAAAAAAGAGAGAAATTTTTTTAAAAATCGCTGCCAAGCGCAAAGATAAAGTGTGCGCCCTCGCGCCTTTTCGCCATTTCTACCTACATACTCTCGGTTTGACAAAACCGAATATTTTTCACTCCACGGAAAAACAACCAAAAAAAAAGAAAAAGCCTTCCACGTCCTTTCCTCTTCAAAAAGACCACCTCTTCTCTCACGCTCGCTTAATCGCCAACTCCGTTTCTTTCCCTCCAATCATTTTAACGTCAAACGCTCCGAAAAGTCCCCCTTTTGCCTCGCAAAAAAGCAAAAAAATAATATATAACCGCTTTGCCTTCCATCCCCCTTACGGATTTATTATTATTTTTCTCGGGAAAACGACGGTAGAGGGTGGGTGAGGTGGCGAGCGAAACGAGGAAAATAGGAGAAATAAAGGGTACATAATGGTTGGCAGGAGGCCAAGATCCGGGACTGCATTCTGCTCTAGTTCTTTTTTTCCTCCTCCTCCTCGTTCCATCTCTCTTGCTCTCTTTAGTTTGCCGCTGTAGAGAAAGAGAGATAGATAGATAGAGATGAATGACCGCTTGATTTGCACCGGGCCGCCGGCACATGTCGGTTGCCTCGAATCCGATAATGGTTTAACCGAGTCAGCGGGACAAGAGCATCATCGACGAGACGCTTTTCCCTCCTCCACCTGCACCGGCTTATATTTTTTTTCCCACGTTACTTGGCGTTCCATCTTGTATATATACGTGTATTCTCTCCTGTATATGCAACTGAGCTTTCGCTATGTAAGAACGTACCCCTCGGGAAACAAAAATCGAAATCCGACGACAGTTGCATACATATCGCACCCAACTATCGCATTAGCGAATTATATTCGCGTAAATACAGGGAGAGACCCGCTGGTGTTTTAAGGTTAATAGAACTCCCACCGACTTTTGCCCAACTAGGTCAAAGCTCTCTCTCTCTCTCGCGGAGGAGGGAGGGGTGTTAGGGAGAAGGCTTGAATAGCGCGCTACCGAGACCCCCTCCAGCCTACTTACATGTTACATGAGCCCGAGCCCTGGATTTCGAGTGGTACCGCGCTTATGTGTGCCTGTATAGAGGAAAAAAAAACGACGGGAAAATCGTAGCGCCTCTATATAACTCTCTCTTTCTTCGGAGCTTTCAACGCTTCGGGGGATAATTTTTTAAATGAAACTGGACGCTGTATAAAAATGCACGCGCTTTGATGGCTTCTGCGTCTATTTCGAACCGGTTTTATCGAAATTGGTCCCTTATCTTTATCGAAATAACTTTAGGTACCTATAACAAAGCACGCGCATAGAATGGCGAATTGAATAAAAGTTGATTCGATTAAAACCACAAAGCCTGAGTGAGTAAGGTTATATTTATACCGGAGCAATATAACGAAATTAGCGACGTTCGCTAAAATCTGCCGCAGAAGTCAATCCAATTAAACGTCAGGGCGAAACGATCGATGTGCGTACATATACGGTGCGTGCGTGTCTGCCCACATGGCCGTGTGTCTTGATGCGCCAATATTATTTCGCTCGCTTATTTTCTTCGATCCGAAGCCAAAGCTCGTGCCTGGCCCCCACTCCATGCAGTCGTAGTATAAGCATAACGGATAATCCAGCTAATTTCGAATCCCTATATACATCCCGAGGCGTCGAAAGATAAACAAAGTGTCGAGAGAGTGAGAAGCAAAAAAAAGGAGCTACTTCGGGGATAAAAAAATAAGAGGGGAGGAGGAGTAAAGGGGGGAATAATATATATGTCGCGGTCTCGTTTCCGTTTCGAGGTTTCCAAGCGGTCTCGCGGCCTACACGTGTGTGTATATCGGATTCTCTTGGAACTAGGAGGAGCAAGAGCGAGAGAGATGAAGAAAAGCGAGAGAGGAGAGCAGAGAGCTTGTAAAGAGGGAGAGCCCTGGCGCGAGTTCGCCTTTAAAGCCCGGGAGTAATGCGATCCAGCTTTGTGTGCGCATTTCTCTCTCTCTCTCTTGCTACAAAGATCACTCTGTCCGCCTCGTCCCTCTCGCTCTCTCGCGGCTATGGCCTGCGTTTGATATTAGCTCTTATCTCACCTTCCAGGAAGCCAGGCTCTCCGAGAGCATTACATCCATATCTATAAGCGTGCACGTGCCATTACGCTTCTCCGTTTTCAATGCCTCCTCCCTCCCCCCCCCCACCTACGTCGATTTATCGATCGAATTTCTTTGATCGTCTGTATGCTATATATTCGTATTACGAAGCTATATAAGCTATATATTTATAACGACAAAAGCAAACGATATGTGCATAAACGTTGCAGGTGTAATGAGCAATGGTGGCAACGAGCAGTATGGTGTATGAGGAGATAGCCGGCGTGCGGGGCAGCTGACCCCAGCCCCCGCGCAGCCTCCTGATGCGCGCGATGCCGCACAACCTCAACAACAGCTCGGCCAACTCGGCCAACTCCGGCGAGAGCTACCAGGCGTTCGGTCCGCTCCAGCACTATCACCGTAACGCCCAGGATGGCTTTCAGCCGGAGGTCCGTATACACCTGATCAATCCCTTTTCTCTCCGATAGCGTGTTAAATACAGCCCACATTGCAGAAGGAGCCGGTGGACTTTGACTGCCGGCACCTGCGCGGAGCGCCCGCGGAGGTCGAGGCCCTGGTGCACAGCATCAAGGAGGTCGCCCAGCAGTTCCTCTACCACTGGAAGACCTTCCCGATCGTGCTGCCGGCCGGATTGTGCGGTAGCAGCGCTACTACCGCTGTCGGGGAGGACAGCCTCGCCCGGAAGAAGCAGCAGCCCTACCATCTCAGGGACATGTTCGTGGCGCCGAGTTTCGATGAGCTTGACGCCGTGGCGGTTGATAGCAAGGGAGAGCCCAGGAGACTCACCAGCAAGCAGCTTGAGAGCATCAGGGAGCGAGGGTAGGTTTAGAGAGTATAATGTGGTTAGTTTTTTTTTATTTTGATGAGGCAGTATAGATCGTTATTGTTGAGTAGAGAGTAAGAAGCTAGAATTGTTTTTATTGATGAGGAGCCCTGGTGACACTCGTTTTGTTGTTGTATACGAGTTTAAATGATTTTGTGCTTCAGTAGACGATTGTATCCAGAGGATCGTATAGAACTTAGTAGAGCGCTGTATTTTTTTTCTCGTCTCTCATCTATCGTTATTCTTCTTCTTTTTTTACATTGATTATAATAGAAAACATTGAAATTGCGACGCTTAGTTTCGAAGTACTCGATTCACTAATAATATCGTTGCTGTAGAATTAAAAAGCAATGTGTAATTGCATTGATAAAAAAAAAAAAAATGGTAAACGAAAACTCTCACCAGGGTGACACAACCGATCGTAGAATATCTTAGAAATTATATCATGTATCTTTAGAAAGCTATAGATAACGATTAAATACAGTGATACAATTAATTTGAATTTTCACGTTCTTTCGCTATAACTCGATTACAAAAAGAAAAGGAAAAATTTTAAATGACGATATAAAACAGACACACTGTTACCTTACGAAGAGATTTTATTCTGATGCCTTATATATATAAATTTGTAACGATTTCTGTAAAGCTTGCACAAGGATAAGTACGGAAAGCCGAAGAAGCTGAATGCCGCTCAGTTGGAGAGCATCCGCAGATGCGGGTACGTCACGACAACGACCACATTCCACAAGCTCTTTCCCTCCACCCCTTGATCCCTCTCCTCTTCACGTGCGCCAAAATGCAACCTTCTCTCTCTGTTTTTTATTTATTATTCTGTTTATCCCACTGACAATGTATATTCCCCCTTGTTTCTTTATTTTTTTGTGGACTCACTGTTATACGGAGCTCTCGTACACGCACTATGTATACGCGTTTATTAATCGTATGCGTGTGTGAAGGGGTGTACATGTATAGACACTCGACTTTTG
Source organism: Anagyrus pseudococci (assembly GCA_030522585.1). NCBI lineage: Eukaryota > Metazoa > Arthropoda > Insecta > Hymenoptera > Encyrtidae > Anagyrus > Anagyrus pseudococci. Next base: position 44,902 of record JAPYYQ010000245.1, read on the forward strand.
CATTTTTCAGAGTACAATTTCAGCTCGTATAACCAGATGCAAAATTCGAGTGTTTTTTTTATTCACGAGGGGACTCGCTCGAACTCGTTTGTAAATAATGTGACTCGCGTGTACGAATCGTAGTCGCGATCGTTTTGTCAAGCAACTCGCTGTCGGATCATTGTTTCTCGCCTCTGTTTATAAAATTCGATATTTTTCGTATTTAATAAGATCGGACTGCCAGTTGCGAGATGACTCGGCGTGGATTAAAATTTTTTAAGTTTTATTGTAATTATAATTTATGGCATGCTGTACAGTTCACGTAAGAGGTGTCATTGTGAATAACAAATCGTTATAAAACCGACCCTGTTAATTATAATTGTATATATATATCTGAAAAGGTGCAGGGGTACACGTGTCTGTACAAAATGGAAAACCTTACGCGGTGTTCGAAGAGCGCTTTTGTTTAACGATAGCCGGCAAGCAATGCTTTATTTTCTTTTGTCATTATATTACAATTATGCATTTCTTTATATTATTTACATCTTCGTTTATAATAAGTTTGCTCGCGCGTACCGAATGCACTAGAGCATTCGCTGCGTTACAATTTTATAGTATACACTCAAAATGCAATACAAGCAAAATAGCTGACTTTTTATTTTACACGCACACATTGTTTAAACCGCGCGCAGCTGCAGCTTTATTAGCGATTTTCTCAATTTACAATTCCTTATAATAGCCTTGTATGTAAATATGTAAAAAAAAAAAAGCATAAATCAAACGCCTTCCACAGTGCAGGTCACTTTAACCACAACGCTCTTATTTTCGCAGGGAATTCGAGGTTGACTCGATAAACTTCGCGGGTCAGAGTCACCGCTGGAGGCTGAGCGGTCTGCTGCAGCGCGGCCGCGACCGTAGGCGAGAGGCACTGCTGCGCGATCTGGCCTTAGCCACTCGCTTCGTCGTCGTCAGCGCGAAGAACCGGCTGGTGTCGCACTGCTTCAGTGTGTCCGAGTCGCTCAAGGCTCTGCTCACTGGGCTGCTTAGACTGCTGGGTAAGGGAAGCTGTTGCTTATTTTCATAATGAATTATTGGCGAGATGATGGAGAGCTTGATTGCGTTAACGAGCCTGGGAATTAGTTAATTGAGATGTGACTTGCTGGCTGGGTTAACTGGCTTTGTTATCTTTTTTTTTTAGACATCATAATTGGAGTGCCGTCGCTGCAGGCGCAGAACTTGGAGGCGAAAATCAGGGAGGAGCGATGCAGATACCTCGTGGCCGAGCTGGTTTGCAAGGTAAACACCCCCCTTTATCAATAAAGCTAAAAAATAAGCGAAGAATTAACTCATTGGTATCTAAAACACAGCCGGAGTACGAGGACTCGCTGGAGCTGCTCTGCGGCTTCGTGCGCCGTCAGCTGCAACGCGCCACTACGGAAAAGTTCGAGATCGAGCGTGAGTCGCAGATGCTGCCGGTGCCGGTGCCCTACGTCTTCGGCACGCCCGGGGGCGCCGAGGTCGACCTGCGGCTCTTCAGTCGCGACATCATACGCAAGGCTCTGCCTACCCTCGTCGCCATCCTCGAGCGCGAGACGCGCGGCTGGTTCCTTCACTTCCGCGAGAAGCTCATCTCGGAGCTGCGCGCCCAGAAGAAGTCCGACGAGGAGATCGAGAGGGTGGTCAACGAGGCGGTGATGCGCGAGTACCTCCAGCGCGTCTACACCTCCATCCTCTCCCATCCGGACCTCGTTGCCTTGGGGGAGGGCGTGCCCCAGCTGCTGGTCCAGCAGGCCCAGTCTGTCGTTCTGATGCATAGGGCGGTGGAGAACGTCCAGCAGAAGCTAGCGAGGACGAAGGAGGCACTGCGCGAGAGGATAGAGTTCGAGCACCCGGTGCTCTCGCTCATAGGGCCGTGGATGAGGGACCGGATGCGCGAGGCCGAGGCCAGATTCACCGAGGAGTGCGAGTGGAGCGCCCACGAGGAGGCGTTGGCACTGTGTGGACAGCAGAATCTACAGCAGACCCTCTACTTTCTCAATCGCGATCTCACTTTTATGAGAGAGGTGGGTTTTTATTGGATTGTTGAGGATTGAGGGGGCTATTAAGGGAGTTCGGTTAATCTGGGCTTTGTGGTGGACAGAGGGAGCCGGTGCTGCTGAAGGAGCTGAGGAAAGTTAAGACGCCGACGAGGAGCTTCCAGTGGCCGACGCAGATCTGGTTCCCGAGGAACTGGATCATCAGACGCAGCTTCCAGGGTCAGTCCGAGATCATACCGACGGTTCTCAGCAACACGCCCACGTCCATAACGACTCCTCGAGCCGATCCGAGTCAGCCTGTGTTTTTGGTCGAGCGAGAAATCGTTCACACAACGACAACGAGGTATAGAGCAGTACACTATACCTATTGTTTTTTTTCCAATTCAGAATTGTATGTAAACGTCGCTGCTGTTTCAGGTGGCCAATGTGGCGATGGATCAACTACGTGTCGCGCACGTGGTGCTGGACGTGGAACGCCATGTTCCTGTTCGGCGTCGCGCTGCCCTGGTGCAGCCCGGTGTCCCTTCGCGCCCTCCTGCTCATGCAGCCCTTCACGCCGGATCTCGAGCTTAGCCAGCTCAACGGCACCCTCTTCCCGCGTAAGTCGTCTCAGACGCCAACCTTGTATTCTCGACTCACTACTCTTTGGAGACACATCAGCAAGAGTCGCACGCACTTCGAGACGGAGCCTGATACTGGTGCGTATTCTTTTGTTTTGTCATTTTTAAAAAAAGAAAACGTTTTGTTAACGGTAATTTTTTTATCCGTAGGTTTTATTGGGAAAGGAATGACGAGGCACATAAACAGATTGTGGAATTACGGAGCAAAAGGCTTCCTCGGCACGCTGTGTATTCTCTTTCTTTTTCCAGTGGCTTGCATTTTAATAAGTTTCGCCTCGCTGTTCATTGCCTTTACCGCAGTCTTGTGGTAAGTATAGGAAAAAAATTATAACCAGCGATATTTTTGACGCGTTAGAAATCGATGCCAATCGATGTGAATTATTTGCAGGATGCCGTTGGTTACTTTAGCATTACACGCTTTCATGGCTTTCGCAATTGACCTGGACAGTCCCGACAGTAGTCGGAATCGCTATTCGGTCGTTATGGAAGCTTTAGTTTGGAATATCGGTATACAAGGATTTTTACAGCCCATAGCAGCCTTATTTATCGCTCTAACAGTCTGTCCTATTGTTGCGTTAACGATTTTAACAGGTGAGCCAAGCGATTATGTCGATCATAATCTCTGTTGTAATTGATTTTACATATTGATATGCGCCTGCTTTTAGTTGCTGTGATACGTTACTGGGTAAGAGTAATGTGGGACACTGCCATGTTCCATTTGGTAATAAAGAGCCGAGGACGAATTCCCGCAAGCGACAGTTTCGTTGTCAAGAGAATAGCTGGCCCGGGTTTGGCATCAGATTATTATTATCAGGTAAATGATTTAAAATGCTTTACACTGCTTAAGCGCTTTTTACAAAACTAAAACTTTTGTTCTTTTATAAAATAGATAAGACCAGAACAAGCCTTGGCTGCATTCGAGGCTAAACTCGAGCTTGACGAACTGCTAGCGTTTCAGCAGGAGATGGAGAGGCTTATAACGCAGCCGCAGCGTGACTTCACTCAATTTGTCGAAGCGTGTTTCGGTCCATTCGCGGCGAGTCTGGAAAAAACAAAGGAACCTTATAAATCTTTGGAAAAAGAGGCTCGAGACCTAATATCCGTGCTTCACGAGAAATTGGATCGCCGCAGAAAGGATTTACAAACTGGCTTGGGCGTTGCCGTTAGAAGCAAAATTAAACTGTCGACTTATGATTTAAAGGTTTTTATTTCAGCGTCTAATGTTAATTGTTTGTAAATAAATAGCATTGATTAATACGATTTTCATGTAAAATAGGTGGTAATACAGCAAGGAGCACTAATGTTGGAGCGACATTATCCTACTCACGTATTCGCGCGGATGTCATCCGTCGAGGACGACTTTTGGGAAAACAAGGGTCTTAGTGTAGGCGACTGGGCTGGTCTTGCTGGTCTGATGTACGCTGACATCTTTAGCTTGGACTTTCTGCAGCCGCTGGATGATACTGATACCAAATTCAAGCTCGAACCTCACCCCGGAATGGATTTATCGCGCTACACAGACATGGTTCACAACACTGAACTTGGTGGTGGAGTCAATGGGCCTGATTTGCTTGGAGCTGTCTATGCACCTAGAGGAAACATCCAAGTACACAGTCCCTACTTGGCTGTTTCTGCCTTCAACCCACGATCCAAGCCACCAAGCAATAGCAGAAAGTCTGACAAGCGAATGTAATATCTCTAAACTTTACTTTACTCTATAATTTTTTTTTCAATTTTAATTAAATATAATGTAATGGCTGTAGTGACACAATTGGATTACTGACATCGGCTAGAATACGACGACGCACAATGACAAGCAACAATGGCGGTGAGACACGCTGGCAGCCCTGGAAACGAAAGATGCGTCCCTACAGTGCCGAGAAACTGCTGATACCATTGCCTATTCCCCATCCCGCTCACATAGCCGTGACGATACACAACCGCGATACCGAGGATCCGATACCTCTCGATTCGGAGCTTTGCCAGAACATACTTCGGGCTATTGAGGAATCGCCAAGTGAGATGGCTATGGAAAGCGTCGTTGTCAGTAGATATCGTGGCGGTGACTCGAGTTTTGATTCCGTAGCTTCGGCGTCTTCAGATTCAATAGACGCTATTGACAAGGTTGGTAAAATGTTTATCATTTTTTAAATGTCACAAGCTGTAATATTAATTTGGCTTATTCATAACTGCAGGTTGATGATACCCAACAGCAAGATGTTGATGGGGCAGAAGAAAAGGAGTCAGAGACGTACCACTGGACGCTTTCGAATTGGGGCGGTGGAATGGCCAGACGAAGAAATAATTCCGGATCTATCAAGGTTGACCTGGCTTCCCCTGAAGATGTGACCCTTGACACCGACAGCACAAGAGTCATGTTCAGCACTTATGGCACTACAGTTTAATTCATGAAACCTTGAGTCTTTCGATGATACTGAAATGCGTTCAGTCGTGCATTTTTTAAATACGGATAAGACTAGAGAAATTTTCCACGGAATCTCCCAAGTTTGCGATTATTCATGGAATGTGGAATTGACATGGACTTTATCGATTTTAAGTTTATTTATTTTTTTTAATGTGTCTGCAATATATTTTATTCTTGCTTTTATTGCCGATCTCGAAAAGTGAAAGACCGAATTACTGCCACTTAAAAAATTGTGAAAATCTAACCACACGCTTTTTGCATTTAATTTTAATATATTTTTTACCATAAAAAAATCTCAGGAAAGAAAGATCTGAAGTAAAATGCGCTATTGACCACATTACTGCCACTTTATTAACCAGGTACTGTTGTTACATTTTTATCGTTACCACCTAAAGTTACAAGCACAGTTTTAAATATATCTAAAAATTGTTCTGACATAAAAAAGTACAATTACTCACAATAATATAAGTTTTTAAATTTATCACGCACAGTTAAGTACTGCCATTGATCGATACAAAAATACGTTTCAAATATTTTAAATTATCAGATAGGTGGCAGTAAATGGGTCTTCCACTAAAATATTTTGCAATCTCATCGTTATAAATTAAGACTATAATGTCAGTTTACAACAAGCCTGATAGAAATGAATAAGCATCGTTAAAAATTCTAAAAAGCAAAAATTAAGAAAAAAAATCAAAAATAATTAGCTTGGAAAAGCGAGAGACGCAAAGTCATCCGTTGAAACACCGGTAATTCTTTTAATTGCTGCGATAACATTGATATGTAAAACTGTAAATAGATTTACCGCGTAGTCGCATAAAAAGAGACGAGATACGCCATGCAGTGATTGTTAATTTAATTATATTTAAGAAACTACTAACTTGTTATTAAAACACTTGTATGCTAATATGGCAAGCAGGTCATTTTTAATCGATAAGAATCTGCTCTCTATCGTCGATATGCTTCGATGAAAATTTATTTATTCTAAAGGCTTATTGCATGACATTGCCCGAGCTAATTAATCACAAAGCTCGTTATTGAGGAGTGTAACTAGTGTAAATGTAAGCTTGATGCTTTGTCTTTATTTAGCGCTCACGTTTTTACATTTAAGATTAAAAGTTAATGCTTAACTAATAACATTCATTTATTCAAAATTTTTTATCTTTTGTATGCAACTTTTAATGAAAATTTTTATATTTCCTTTGACTAATATTTTCACGCTTATTATCTGCGTACAGTTTTAGTACAAATAAAATGTATCGCAAGTATTATATTGATTAAGTATTTAAAAATCCGTATCTTATTAGAAAAAAAGAGAACACCAGCCATTAAATTGACGCAAGAAAAAAAATTATAAATATAAAAGAAAAAAAATTAAATCCATAAATATTCTACTTCAGATGTGAATGTAGATATACACTCTTTGATAAATCTTCAATCAAATCGTTATACAATTTAACGTAGCTAAATTCACACTACTATAATAATAAATTTATATATACATATATACATATAAAATGGAACAAAGACATCGAGTAATTACAGGGGATAGGCCCGAGTGCATAAAAAAGGCGAAATTTTAAAATAAACAATCCAAATTAGTTTGTATTGACAATAGTAATTAAGTTCAGTGATGTACACGGAATATGCACCGCATTTTTAATCTTCTTCTCTCACAAGTCGATGGTCATGCCAGAACCGATGTTAACTTTGTACAGTTTTGTAAAGTACGCTATAGAACGGCCCCCGAGGAAAAGTGTGTGTAAAAGTAGCGACGAGTCGAGGTGTGTGCGACGGAGTTTGTAGAAAAAAAGCAAAGAGTAACGATTAAACATTAATCGATACGCGATTTAACGATTGCTCGGTTAATATTGTTTCGCCTAAACGCATTGTTGTGATTTTTCTTGTAATTTTAAAGAGATGAAAGTTCAAATTCACTTTGTACATTATTTGCGGTCTGCATTAGAAAAAAAAACAAAATACGAACGAACAAAAATATGAAATAGATCAGCTTGACGATTCCATCCACTAATTGAACGATCGACGAAACGTGCATTTAAGCGTGAAAATATGTTCGATGTTGCAAAAATAAAAAAAATGAAAACAAAAACGACAAACATGACTTCCGTGTCAAGCGACAAACATTATTGAGAGAAGGCAAAGTTGAAAGAAGTGTAAGAAATGGAAACTAGGCAAAGAGTTAAAAAGTATAAATGCAGCTAGATAAATGAGCGAGTTATATGTAAAAAGCAAAATGAAAAAAAAATCAAAATTATATATCTATGATATTAAAGCGTCCTAGACGTTAGATATTTACGAAAGGAAATATTAGCGAGTGTACACTGATATAGGTGTATTCGTATATAAGACTTATTTTAGGAGGGCAATTATTAATCCCCGCAAGGATGCATGAAATACAAAGTTTTTAATATTTATTTTTTATTTGCATTATTCGTCTGTGTAACAACTGCTACCCAGTAATTGTCAAATTCGAGCGAGCGTCACGTACTATCGTTAAGTTGTACTCTTTATTATTATTATTTTTTTTAACAAATTTTATTTACACGTATTTATACGTTTTCGTCGATTTAAAAAAAAAGAAGTATAATAAAGAGTTTTTGTAATTTTTTATGCGTTACACGTAAAGCGAATAGGATCAATTGGAAATCGACGACGAATTTCTTTTTTTTTAGTTTTAACCCGCTTGTACGATGAAATTGTATTTAAAAATACTTAAGTTTTCTACTTATTAAACGTGAATGTGAACAAACACCGTGTCACGTTTATTGAAGCCCTCTGCCCTGTATAAAAATACATTTACACGTGAATCTTCTGTATATCAATGTTATGAATTTCAGTGTAGAGAGCAAAGAGCGTATGTAGGGACTCTATTCTCGCGTCACCGTAGACCGGCACATCGAGCAGCGCACACACAACGTCGATAAACTGCAGCAAGCTACAATCAAGCTGAAGAAGATCAGCCGGTCGCACGAGATTCAGCTTATCCTCGATCTCGGCCGGCCAAGGCTCGAGTAGTATATCAGCGTTGGGGAATCGATTGGCCAACTGCACAGCTGGCGGATGTTTGCTGCGATGCAGCTGGCTCATGTCCTCGATCCACTTGTCGATCAGCCTGCCCTGCTTCGACGCGTCCTCCAACCGCTTGACCACCGATGCCTGCAGAAAAACGAGTTGTCAACACACATTTCTTGCTTTGCTCCAATTTGAAAGCTCTACCTTGGTTGTTCCAGCAGCGCTGCGGCTTCTACTGCGTAGCTGCAGGTGCAGCACAGCAGGCTCGGACTGCTCAGCCGCTGGTTCATCCAAAACCACCAGACCCAGCTGATCCGGCACACCGTCCGGCCTGGGTAGCTTGAGAAAGGCGTCGATATCCCCGACCGCCGGGATGAAATCCGGTATGAGCGGTATGAGCTTGTACTGAAGCTCTATCTTCTGGGGAGTGTACCTGGCGATGTTCTGGAACACCTCCTTCACCTCGGAGGATACGTCGAGGTCGTCGAACTGCTTGGAGTCGTAGAGATCAGCGAGCTTCATCCTCGCGAGCTTCTGGACGTCGAGCTCCTCGCTGTCCTCGCTGTCGGACGTCTCGCTGTCCAGGCCCATGGACTTGTTGAAGGAGTCCTCGGGCACGGAGTACCTGCGAAAGTCGGCCGCTCGGCTGGCCGGGGAACGCACGTCAGCAGCTGGCTCGCGACGATCCAGGGTTGATCGACTGTTGCCAGGACGACGCTCCGGGGTATCGAGCTTTTCCGAATTGCGCGGCTCGTCGCCTAATTGGTGTCGCTGATGCACTTTTGATGTCTCTATCCCCTCTTCCTCGTCGTCGTCGCTGCTCCCGTAAGGATGATCACCTGATCGACGCTGCATTTTATTAGTTGGGTATTTTGTCGCTGACTGTCCACTGACTTTATTGGATATTGCAGCTTTGTTGGGCCGTTTAGGTTACTATGGTTACGCTACTTCGGAGCTTTGAATATGGAAGAACTGCGGATAGGTACAACTTTCTCTGTTTTCTTCTTCTTTTTATTGGATCGTGTAAATTAATCGAAAACGCATATAGGAAGTTTTACAGAAAAAATGTAAAGGAGTTTTAAAAATGATCTTGTTATACGTGATCTGCCACGAGCTTGCGCTCTGTTTTTTATAAAAAATTGTATTGCACGCAGTCTCCTGCCATTGCGCTTCTAAAATATCTAAAAACAAATTTAATATTCACCATCAAACATAAAATGAATAATAAAAATCAATAAGAGCTGACCCACAAACCATCGGTCAGCCAGGATACCGTCCGTAAATCTGACCGCTCCTCGTCCGTCTAACCATGCACTCGCACTCCTCTCCGTTCTGTCCGTGCACGTGCTGATACTGCAGCCTGGCAGCTCGCCCAAATTTCCTGTGGGCTCCTCTTTGTAACGGATAGAAGCTCGACATCGACGTATCCGACGTCAGCAGCGATTCCGCTTGATTTTGATCCACAGCTGTGGACAAACAAACATTATCAATAAAATGACAGGATCGAAACGATTATACACAGAAAAAAGGCGTTTACCTAAGTAATCAGACAAGTTGACGAAGGAATCGTCGTCGTTGGGATCGACGCTCGGTATCTCGTTGATCCTCGGTATGAAGACAGAGTCGCCGCAGTCTCGTCTTGCATAATCGTAGCCGAATTGGCCGGGCTCGAGGGCGACGGAGTAGACGGAGCTCGCCGAGGACTCGACACCGGCGGCACTGAAATGATATCGTTTAATCCAACGTGCGTACAATGCGATCTATATACGCTCCGAGAGGGAAACTGACTTCTCGCTAGGCAGAGGATAGACCGATGCCTGCTCCGCGTCCTCGTACTCCTCCTCCTCCTCCTCGTCCTTGGAGTACTTGAGGAGGAATATGACGAGGGTGAAGAAGGCGGTGACGAGGACGAAGGTGAGGAGCTCCGAGAATATCTGCTTGGTCGTTAGGTTCGGATACTTCTGGCGCGTCTCGAGGATCTCGAGGGCCTTGATCGAGCCCGGCACCAGCCATGGGAATTCATAAACGAACGTCTCCTTCGATATCGCGATAAGAGGGCTTTTATTAACCTTTTATATTTTTTTGTTTGTTTTGTAATTTGTGCGTGGGCGCGCGACTCTTATACCTGTCGGTTATTCGATTTTCTAACCAAATTCGGCGTTTGAGAAACGGTGGAAAAATGGATGGAAAGGAAAAAAGGGAAGGAAGGAGATAGAAAGGAGACAGGGACTCACCTGAAGGTAAGTTACGATTTGCCAGATAACGCGGCGTATCGCTTGGTTGCAGTCTGACAAGCTTTTCATAATTACGGGGCCGCATATCTCTCTGCTCGAGAGCTTTTGAGAGATGATAATCGACTCGCACCCTCCCTCTCCCTCTCTCTCACTCGCACTCTCGCGTTCGCGCGCTTGGCCTCTCTGTCTATCTCTGTGCGCGGCCCCGGGGTTCTTAACACCTTTTATAACCGCCTTATGTCATAGTTTTTACTGTTTTGACCTACGCGAAATTTTGAATGTTCGACGCGCGTCATCGGGAAAGAAAGAGAGAGAGGGAGAGAAACGCGCCCTCCACGGATTACGTGAAATTTTTTTTTTCTTCAAACGATCAATTGTTTCCTCTTTTTCTTTTTCTTCATTTTGTTTTGGGATTTCGGTCAAGCTTTTTGAATTGGAAATGTAGAATTTCTTTTTTTTTTCATGTATAACGTTGTTTTTTTACGAATTATAATGCAAATGTTATAATTGGCGATATCCATCGATAATTTTATTAAATTTTCATTTAAGAATACGTTGATTCGAGGGAATCCTTCGTTTGTTTTGTATACTCGTTGTAAAAAGTTTGCGCTTCCGGCTGCAATATCGCACTTCTAGCAGACGGCTTTACACAGCTTTTGGAATGTACACACATAGACACACAGCTGACTTTTCTAACCTCAATTTAGCGGCAAGGCGCAGGTAAAGCAATATTGCTAGTAAAACAGTGTATTTATGATTAATCTATTGGTTACAGTCTATTAATACTCTGTATTTATTGCAGAAATTAGTTATTTATATATAATTTGGATTATTCACGAGACAACGTCTACTTTACAAAAAAACGAAACATGCAACTTGCGCAAGTTGTTTGAGGTTGGTCTTTGCGTAAGTACGGCTATTTTGTACAAAAAAATTTATTTACAAACTAATGTTTTTTTATTAAATTTTTTAGATACGTAGACGTCAGAGAAATCTACAAGTGTTGAGGAAAAAAATGGTGGTTATAAAATTTATTTGAATATTTGAATGTTATACGTTGGTGAGACAGAATATGTTTAGCAAAGTGATTAGGAAGTCAGTACTGGTGTCTGGCTTGAGCCGATCTTATGGCAAAAATGTTTGTAAATTGCAGAAAAATTTGCAAGCAGACTTAAATCTTGGTTCTTCTTGTAATAAAAAGTATATTAATACTTACTGTTTATTGTATTATAGTCAAAGAAATCTAGAAAAGAAGATTGATGATAGCGAAAATAAACGCTTGGAGGAAGATGATACTGAGATCCAACAAAAGAAAAATATACCAGAGCAAAAAGCAGAGGTAAAAGTAAAAGAAAGCACTAAAAAGAGTGACGATATAAGTGAAGAAAAAGATGAAAAAGGTGAAATTCTATTTGATCCTGACATTTTAGAAGAAGAACAAAGAAAAGAAAGAAAACAGGATAGGCAATGGAGACGTTACGGGAGAGAAGTGATTCTGCATTCCTTTGAAAAAGCTGAAAATAAAAATAAGGATAGCTATTTGGAATGTCTGAGGATGTACACAAATGCACCTGGTAAAAAATTGGAGCGTGTTCTTTTTATCTACACCGCATTAAAGTACATGGAGGAATTTGGAGTCCACAAAGAATTGGAAGTTTATAAGGCTATAATAAATATTTTTCCAAAAGAAAGCATGATACCAACAAACGTATTTCAGACATGGTTTATGCATTATCCGAAGGAACAGTACTGCGCCGTAGCTATTTTGGAACAAATGGAAGACAATGCTGTTATACCCGATCCTGAAATGGAAACTATGTTGTTAAACGTATTTGGTTCTCATGGGCTACCATTACAAAAATATTGGAAAATGATGTACTGGATGCCTAAATTCAAACACAAGAATCCTTGGCCTGTTCCCAATCCAATACCAGACGATGCGTTTGAATTAGCCAAATTAGCCATGATTAAAATTTCTTCCGTCGACTTCAAAAGTACAATAACTATATTCGACACGAAAGACGTTGAAGATTCCATTGATAAAACGTGGATCGTTTCTGCTATGGCGCCGAAACAAAGTGAATTGCTCATTAAACACGACAAGAAAACAGCGGTGTACGTGGAGGGTCCGTTCAAAATATACGTTGCAACGAAGTCCGTCGATTATTACACCCTTCGTGCAGACGTACCGGAAGGCAAAACATTTCCCGAATTCGACCTTGACGGTAAATACCCAACAATTGAAATTCATCAAAAGAAATTGCTAAAATTCTAATTAATCAAAATTCATTTTGTATTTCAGCTGTGGACAAAATAAGAAACCCATATTTGGAGACAAAATCATCCGTCATAGAAGCGCCGAGTGTACACGAGCAAACCGACGGTACGATCTTCGCCAACTGCGCCACGGGAACGTCAACGAAAGACTCCCTCCTGTCGTGGATACGTTGCCTACAGAAACAGAATCCCGTGCTCGGCGAAATCCCAGTGGTGTTTACGCTGCGTAATTATTCCCGGGATGATCTGTTTCTTGGGGAAAGCAAGGAAGACAAGGAAAAGGAAGCTCCAGCTGATAATGACGACGAAACCAAATTGTTGCATCGATAAATACATACCCTTATTTTTTTAGACATCATAGATTAAAAAAAGAAACTTTACCGCCACCACTTGTCAGACTTTGTATAATAAATGTACATACAGTAACGTTATGTTTGAAAACCGGCGTCAGCTTTCTTTTTTTTTTCATTTCTCGTTCTTTTTTCAAACAGTTGTTTTTCCCATTCTGTTTGCATTTTAAACTCGTCAAACTTCATTACCTTATTATTGTCGTTAGAAAATGCTCAGCCCAAAATTCCTCAACCGATTTTCCGAGTGAAAGTCCCATAAAATAAAGGTCCGGGGGGGCCCGGGTCTAATCTCCCGGGAAAATCTCTCCGACTCACTTAATATTGGAGGAGAAAGAGATAACGAGTACACAAATGCTATGCAAGCATCGATCGAACATGCGCTTGAGGAGATTTCCGGTCGCGCGGCTCGTGACGTTTCCGAAAAAAAAATATACGGCGCCTCGAAATTTTCTTCAGACAGTATTCGACACACGCCAGTCGACTCGGAGCGCGCGCTTCAGCCGAACGCGCTTCGTCACGCGTTTAACTTCTTTTTCTCTACTCACTTTGGATTGTTGGATTGTTCGATTGGTTTATCGTTGATTTTTCTTTTGTTTTGTTTTTGTTGTGTAGTGATTTTTGTTTTTGAGATGGGCAGGATTACGACGACCTGTAAGTTTTGCAATATTTTTAAAAATCGTTGCAGAAATCGTTATTTTAACAATTATAATTTTATTTTTTTTTATTCCACTGAAAACCAGTGAGCAAATCGCAAAACTACAAGCAGCTGAGAAAATTCTGCTGCTCGAGCCAGCAGAATGCCGCGTCTTTTCCGAGCTGCAGTTACACACCTTCCACTTACAAGGTAATAAATATCGGTAAAAAAAAAATCGACTAGCACCGTAAAATAACAGTTCCCATCGGTTTACGATCGGCCAACAGGGCGCGAGTTACGACACGATAATGAAGTCCCGAGAGAAATTCGTGACGCCGACCCAAAAACCCTTCTACAAGACGCCCCTGCTGCTGCACGAGGGCCGAGCCCAATGGCTCTGGGATCACGAGGGCCGTCGCTACCTGGACATGTTCGGCGGTATCGCTACCGTATCCGTCGGCCACTGTCACCCGTAAGACCACACCTGCCCAAACTCATAATAATCTCAACGTCTATTTACACAACGTATCGTCGGCTACAGTAAGGTGGTAACAGCTCTATCGGAGCAGTCGTACAAGCTCGGGCACACGACGGCGATCTACCTGCACCCGCGCTACCACGAGTACGCGGAGAAGCTGACCTCGACCCTGCCGGGCGACCTCAGCTGCGTCTATTTGACCAACAGCGGCTCCGAGGCTACGGAGCTGGCTATCCAGCTGGCGCGGCTCTACACCGGTCGCACGGAGATCGTAGCCCTGCGCAACTGCTACCACGGGGGTACCGGTCTGGCCGCCGCTACCACTGCCATGTCCTGCTACAGGTTCCCCCTGCCTACCCCGCCGGGACATCTTCATGTACGTAGATGTAGCAGTGCTGTTGGTTTATGAAGATTAATGTAAGGATTGCGTGTACAGGTGACGAATCCAGACGTGTACCAGGGGGCCTGGGGCGGCTCCAACTGCCGGGACAGTCCCTCCCAGCCCGGTGGTCGCAAGTGCGACTGCTCGGCCGGCCAGTGCCAAGCGGAGGACAACTACTTCAAGGACTTCCAGAGCATTTACAAATCGCTCCTGCCTGCCGACGGGAAGATCGCCGCCTTCACAGCCGAGAGCATCCAGGGCGTCGGGGGTACGGTGCAGTACCCGCGTGGCTATCTACGCCGAGTGTACGAGCAGGTGCGCCGGCAGGGTGGACTATGCATCGCCGACGAGGTGCAGACCGGCTTCGCCAGGACTGGAGAACACTACTGGGGCTTTCAAGGTCACGGCGTCCAGCCGGATATCGTCGTCATGGCCAAGGGCATCGGCAACGGATTTCCTCTGGGGGCAGTTGTCACGAGGCCGGAGGTCGCTCAGGCACTCGGTCGGGCGATGTACTTCAACACGTTCGGTGGGAATCCGGTCGCTTGCGCCGTCGGCAGCGCCGTTCTCCAGGTACACGCGCACGCGCGAATAATCGATGACTCGCTCATCTGAATTGCGCATCGGGGTCGCACGACCCCGCGGCATTCTCTTTTCGCATTGTTATGCTCGCTTATGCATATACCGATCTGACGCTTTGGTTTTCGTTCAGGTCATCGAGGAGGAGGCTCTCCAGGAGAACGCGAGTAACGTGGGCGGTCACATAATACGAGGCTTGGTTGAGCTCATGAGAGAGTTCCCGGAGGTCGTTGGGGATGTTAGAGGGAAGGGATTGATGATCGGCATGGAGCTCGTTGCCGATCCGGAAACGAGACAGCCACTCCCGGTTGAACAGGTCGCACAGATATTCGAGGATGTTAAGGACGCTGGGGTTCTTATTGGCAAAGGAGGAGTCGCTGGCAATGTGCGTAAAATGTTTTATAGAATAAAATGGATTATTTTCAATTTTGATATTATAATTTTTGTTTTTTTTTCATACGCAGGTGTTCAGAATCAAGCCACCGCTGTGCGTAACGAAGGAGGATGGGGAGTACACGGTGGAAGCGCTGAGGTCGGCGCTTAAGAAGCATAAGGGTAATCGCAAGTCGTGAAGGTGTACACGTTAAAGGACTATTTTGACTGTATATGAGACTTTGATGCGTGTTTATAGGTTTAATGTCGTGTGGCAAAATGAAGCGGCTCGAGCCGAACGAATTGTAAACGCTTTGAGATTGGTCATAAAAATTTTATTGCCACGTCAAACGTCGATATTTCACAATGTTTTCGTTTTGATACAAATGTTAATCGTGCTTTTTTTAAAACAATTTTCTTTTTTTTGTGATTGACACGGGTTACTTGTTATACGGATACAAATATCGTTCATTTATTGACGACTCTATATTGTAATTTACAGAGAGTCTATATAGTCGAAAACATATTGTATATTACAGATTTGGAACATTTGTACAAAGGATATATCGTTTGAAAAAATTTTTTTTATGTTAATCTTATGACGAAAATTAATCGGGTACAATAAATAATAAGTAAACTAAAACTACTTCATCTTGTACTTTGAGAAAGAAACTGAAATTCAAGAGTACTTCGATTGTCTAGAAACTATGAATCATATGGAAGACCAAAAAGAGAATAAATAATGTATAAAAATATTCATGAAGTATAATATCTATTGAAATTAGTCATAAAAACTTATATCTAACGTGAGTCTTTCTAATAAGAAGTCTCATAACAACCTGTTTATGTAACACATAACGTATATCTATATTACAAACTTTTACAAATGCGCCTTTAAATTTTTACACTTTTTGAATTACACACTCGAGTGTTTCAATAAGAAGTCTTTTTTTTACAGTATATTTTGTAATGTAAAGTCGTAATAAAAACGAAAAATAAATGTATACATTTGTTCATTTCAAATGTTTTCGGAGCTAATGAATATGTAAATATTACAATTGGTAAAGTTGATTAAAAAACGACACACTTCTATTTTGAGAAGTCAAAATTATTCACGCAATAAAAGCGATTCACAAGTAAATGCAAATAGTTTGAGTTAAATGCAAATAATCATGCTTAAAACATCTTGGCACATTTTTGGTTCCAGTTTAGATTAGCTAAAAGAAAATTCGAAGACAAAGTTACAATCTAAAAAAAATGATTACAGAAAAAAATTAAATATACTACGATTAATTAGTTTTTATAATAAGAGCAGATCTAATTTTTTTTCTCGAAAAATCGATCATTAATCACTTATGTAAAGTCAATCTTACACTTTTGGTTGACTCAATTTTTGTTTTGCATATACCTGTTTTGTTTTGGTAAAAATTATAATCTTTGGAAAATTAGAAATACTATCATTAGTGACAAATGAATTATGCAATCAAATTAGTAAGCAAACTTTTTGTAGAGTCTGATGGACTGTCAAGGTAGCAATGTGTTGATTCTCCAACGGATGCAAGGTCAGCTTCTAAAAGAGCTAGCTGCAATTCTCTTCTTGCTTTTTGTACAACGTACACCATTAACGAGGCTCCAATTAAAATCTAGAGACATGTAGAAAAATGTAGAAATATTACACTTTTATATTATTACACGTATTAAACTAACAAAATATTTACCTGAAAACAAAACACAATATAACCAGTGGCAGCTGTTGATCTGTCTTCCAGAACATCTTGCATAGAGCGTAAACTGCTGCCAAGGTAAATGTTAATCAGTTGTGCAGGTAACAGTCCAATTGCACTAGCTACGTGATATTTAATACCACCTATGTTACTCACCTGTAATTATAGACAGTCGTTAATGAAATGTAAATTATGACATTGAATCAAAAATACCAAATAATTATTACTTACCGCAAAAATAGTGTTTTGCAAACCAAATGGAATTGGCGTTAGTCTTGTAAAGAGTACAACCTTAAATGCTTGTGGTCCTGAGATAACCCTTAGTATAGCCCTTGCAGTGTCGCTCTGCAAAAGTGCTCCAATGGGCAGGCTAGACGACAAACTACTGAGGATGAAATGAGCGATGGCAATGCCAAGATTAGCAGAGAGTACGACCATAGCCGTGCCCTCGACCAGTCCAAATAGGTAGCCACTAGCTATGACTAGAAACAAGTAGCCAATGATGATGGGAAACGAGACAAAGGTGAAGAGGCCAATCATGATGATCATGACGATCCAGGTGTTCTGATGCTCTATCCAATAAAGAAGGACCTTGATGTAATCCCTGCAGATGAAGGTGATGGCACCAAGAAATGCCAGGGTGCCAATGATCACTATGACGTAGCATATAGAATTTGAGTTGATGCAGCTCGTACGGGCGGCTGAGCTTTTGAGCGGGCGAAGCCCAGCCTCGACCGTCTCAATCGTTATCACGTCCATCACGCTTCAGCCAATGTTATTGTTGTCGTCGCGGCTCTCGAACGTCTCGAACCTGCCGAGAGGCAATACGACAATATATAACTCCTCTCGTTATCGAGGGTGCGTGTAATAGAGTAGCGCGATAAGAGAGATAAGACAAGAGGGAGCCCGGGGCTGTGTATACTCACACTAGGAGGGCTCGCTCTGGCCACGCAGGAGTCATGAGCTGCTTATCGTCTGCTGGGCAGCTCGGCTGGGTCGTCGGTGCTTGCGCGTCATTTCGCGGGGAGGAGGCCGCGCTCTGGCCTGTCCGTGCTCCGATTTCACGCTCTTTCGGCGCTTTCACTCGGTCTTCACTAGGCCGCGAAGAAGCGTGCGTCCTGTGCTGCGGCTATACTCCTTTTGCGTCGCTGCTAATCCCCCTGCGGCGGCAGCACACTTGCCCCTCCGGACCACGCTGGCTCTTTGATCATCGGAGCCTCCTCTGCGCCGACTTTTGCTTCCGTCTACCGAGATGCTGCTCCGGCTATTATCTGCCTCATTATTTACCGTTCACGCACGCCCCCGTGCGTTTGCTGCCTGCCACTTGCCGCAGCCGCGATACTGACTATTGTTAATACGCGCATGTATGTATCTCTCTCGCCGCCAGGCCAGGCTCGTTTAGCTGCGCGCGCTCTCTCTCTCTCACTTCCTCGTACGTTAACTGGACAGGAGTGTTAAGGTCGGTTTACCCTGTGGACTTTATAAGGCTTTTTTTACACCGATATAACTCTGGGATTTTTCGAAATTGAGATATATTACGTTACCTGGATGATTTTGTTTATTTTGAATTGCGGAGGGTATTGGTTTACGGTTATACATCGTGATTATTTATATACATCCACGTGGTTTACGGTTGCGGGATTGTTTTTCAATAAAAAAAAAGGCGTACAGATCACGCAAGTCTCACTTAATAATAAATATCCAACGGTTTTATTATAGTATTCGTTTATAAAATAGTTTGTTTTCTCTCTATCTCGGTATATAACAGGATAAAAAAGGATTGACAATAAACAGCGAGGTCGATCGGACGATATAAAAAAAAAGTCAACTTCAACTCGTTTGCATAAACAACAGATTGTCCTCAGTCGAAAACGTGTAATAAAAGTTCAATTGATTACGAACATTTTACAAAAAGCCACAGAGAGGCGGCGCGGCCTTACTCAAAGGCGCTATTAAAAAAATCTATAAATACAAAAATTTACGCTTTACGAGGCGTCGTCATTGGCAGTCGGTGCCTGCTCCTGCGTCGGCGACAACAAGTGCGACAGCATGAGCAAAGCGAAATTACGCCGAGAATTCGAATCGGATGAGGATGCATCGGCGGACATCGAGCTGCCAGCGTCTCGCGCGTGCCTCGCGAAGGCGCGCTGCGCTCCACCAGGCTCGCTGCCGTTATTGAACATTATCACACGCTGGGGCGCCAAATTGTCACCAGAGCCTAGTATGCTTGCTCTTGCAGCGATGTACCTCTCTTCCAAGGTGAGGGTACGAGGCTCCGGGCCGTGAGCTGCCTCCATTGGTCTGCCCAGGTTCGAGTCGGAGTTGACTCGGCGAACGGTGGGCTGATTGGGTACGCCTGCGATCACGGAGTCCAGCTGGCGCAGGTTCGCCAGGTACGGGGCGTGCCGGTTCTGGCCCAGGGATAGCCGCCGGGGGAGGAAAAGCCGCTCCATGTTCTCGAGACGGCCCTGTTGGCGCAGTCGGTTTGGCGACGACAGCCACTCGGGAAAGGCGCTTCTCATACGGCTCAGCTGGGATGCGGCTTGTTGCCTCGATACGTTCTCGTTGATCGGCTCTCCGATACTACGGATACGAGAAGTACCGTCTGTGGGTGCTGCTGCGACCTGAGGACCTGGTATTACCCCTCTCTGGGCCAAGTGGGGAATTTGAGAAACGGCATTTGCATTGCTGTTTCTCGGACGATCGCTTTGCTGGTCTTGGTCGGTTGGGTAGGAGTCGCTTGCGTTGTTAACGGGAGCTTGTTGATTTTCTTGATTATTGACATCTGAAATAAATCATTATTTGTAGGTTTATCTTTATTTTTCAATTTATCAATAATAAAGTTGGAGTATTGTGTTTACCTGCAACCATCCAAGGTCTAAAGTTTGTTGTTAAAGCTGATACATTGGGGTTCAGCAAAGCTCTGGAGTTGGCGGATCTGTTGTAATCGGCCATTATAGGAAGATCATTAAAAGCGTTTCTTGACAATCTTCCTGAAGTTGAAGCAGAGTCAGCCATGTTACTGGCATTATAAATTTGCCTTTGCATAATTTGCGACGCCACTGACGCTTGTGATTGTAAGATTCTTCCTATGTTATTGTTGCTATTATTGGCACTGGCATTACTACTATTATTGACATTACCACCATCATTCGATTGTGGTCTGTGATTTAAGGGATAATCTCTAGCTTGGATGTTAACCTGATTTGCTGCATTGCTTCTGTTTCGAAGGCAATGTCTTACCCTTGATAAAATACCGTCAGCTCTATTGTTAGAGCCGTATGGCATAGGCCGTTGATTATCCCTTGGTATAAGATGTCTGAACCTGTCTAATTCAGCTGCAGTCAATTCTCTAGCATCTGAGTCTACCCTGTAAACTGATATTTGATTGTATGGTCTTGGTCGAGATACTAAAGGACTTGCTTGTTGTTTCATCATATGATGCATTTGTTCCTAAATAAGAAAAACACGACTTTACTTGTAATAAAGGTATGATTTTTGTTAAAACAGATTGTAGATATTTTCATACCTGTACAGTTATTTGTTTGGAAAAATTTGTCGAAAGTTTCAATCGTTGTGGATTTTCTTCTTTTTTTTCTTCTGATTTCTTCCCATTTTCTTCTTCACTTGTATCACTTACAGAATCAGGCACAACTTGGTCATCCTCCTCTTCACCAATTGGTGCAGGAACTTTGAGCATAGCTATTATAGATGTTAAAGAATCAAGTACTTGTACAGCTGTCAAACGTTTGCTTGGTTGAAGAACTAATAAATTTCTGATTAAAGATTCTGTTCCCTCAGATACTCTGCCAATCCTAAAAGTATGTTGAAAAATAATGACCTTTGTTTAGTAATTCACAGCGGTTTGAATTTAAATTTTATAATATTACTTACATTGGCAAATAATAATTTGCAGCTTTTATTTTATTAAATAACATTGAAGGGTTACTATCATAAAATGGAAATTGACCATACAACATGGCATATAATACAACACCAAGAGCCCACATATCAGAAGGCTTTCCAAGGTAAGGTTTCCCACATAAAACATCTGGTGAGATATATGCAGGAGACCCTCTTTGGTCTTGAAGTAAATCATTTTCACTAGATAAATATTTTCCTAAACAAAAATTTGTTATAGTTACCTGTAAAAAACAAAAAATAATATTATTATTTTTATGGATCAAGTAGAAAAAATTAAAATAACAGAAACAAGGATTACCTTTCTTGTATAGCGATTTAAAACCAGATTTCCTAATTTTAAATCCCTGTGAACTACATTTTTTTCATGCAAACAAGCAACAATTTTCACAGTTTCATAGAAAATCAAAAGACTTTCTTTTTCTGACAATTTCTTTTCTCTTATAACATAATTTTGTAAAACCATAAATTCATTGCAGTCAAAACTATGATTTACTAAATAATCAAGAACTAGGCATAATCTTTGCCTAACTTTTCCAGTATACACACATCCTGATTTTGTAATTTTTTCTTCCAAGGCATAATCCTATAAAATAGTAAGTAACACAAGTTTTAATAATTCAAATAATAAAATAGAGCTAAATTAATTTACATTAAATTTGACAAACCTTATAAAATCCATAATGGCGTACTACACCAGCTTGACCTTCTAATAGGCTAAGCAAAGAGTACTCATTGTGCAGCAACATTTTACCCTGTCTGTCCTCGTAAGTCTCTTCTTCCAGTGAATCTTTTAAAGGCAAAATTTTAATTGTGTAAGATCTACCTGTCACCTCATTTTTAGCTAGGCATTGTATAATACTTTTGACCGGAGAAGAGCCCAATATAGGACCCAACACATAGGGACCAACTTTTCTCACAGCTTCTGGAGAAACCCGTGTGCCAGGTTTTGGTATTTCTAAATTTGTCGCATTGTATTTTGTGAGAATTTTTTTTATTTTATCCTGTAGATTTTTATCTTGTTCTGCTCCATTACAAAATTCTTGATTCAAGTCTTGTCTTGATATGTTTGCCAAGGAACTGGTATCTCGAGAACAGGTTGGTAGTACAATCTGTACATTTGGTTGATTATTCGTCCTCACAAGAGGCTCAATTGCACTAGTTTCTATAGGCTCGTCCAACCTGTTGTCTGGATTGTTTATAGCAACTTCAGGATTGCTATACGAGTCGCCTATGTCCATCAACTCCACAGGATCCACAACCATGGGTGGTTGCTGGACATCCCCAGGTTCACTACTGGGACTCGACATTTTTACAAAAATACGTTAAACACAAATATCTACCGCAAAATATACTATTTACATCTCTCGAGTTTTCGTGGATGTTTAATCTCGTAACTGGCTTGTTCTGCAAAGGTTAGAATAAACAAAGATCAATTAAAATTCCAAATTTTAATTTTCAACGTTATTATTCATCGAATACAATAAAGATGGATTACCAAATGTTTCTATCATTTTAGCCGACAGTTATGATGCAACACTGCGTAAATCGTAAGAAAAAATCATTGTTGTTAACTGTTTTAGGTTAAACTCGCGAGCCACATATATATATGTCCCTCGTCAACTATAGCAGACGTCTCTACCCAAAAGTAACCAGAAAAAACTTGCCTAGTGTACAAAATAACTAGAGCTTTCTTTAATTTCCCGATCTCAATGCTTTATTGCTATTCATCATTTCAATAAATTTACTACATTTCCTTTATTTCGTTAGCAATAACATCTTACATTCTACTATGAAAAGAATAACCATCGACGAAAGCTACATAGCTAAAACGTGCGTTTTTCGTGCGAAGTGGCTTTTAAAGCGCTTTTCCCCATAAAGCCACAGTGGCAAAGCGAAGTCTAAGCTGAAAAATATCACGTCCCTCCCCGGCAAACTGCAAAGTCGAAGACCCGGATTATCTTTGCGGTTCGAGTATTACAAGAAGAGAGAGAGCTCTCGTCGCGATATTAGAAAACTGTTTCAATTTCTTTTTCCCCCGTTTTTCCAGCTTCTCGATATTCCACGTTAGCTTTTCGTAACAATTAATGTTTATTGTGCGAAATAACAATTTATGAAAAGAAAAAAGATAATCCGCAAAGTGTTATTATTGCAAATGTATAAGGAGAGTCCTTTCATCTCTCCAGCCCGCGACACTCCCTATTCTTTTTCCCGATCCTCGCGGCTTTTGCTTTTAACTATTTTCTCGTCTTCAATCCTACGGAATACGCGCTCTACTTTTCTCTCCCTTGCAGTACATCCGCAGCCGTGTATACCGTCTTATTTTCCCTCTTTCTCTCTCTCCACAGCTATATACATTCATAGCCGCAAAGCCAAAGCACACAACATTCCCTTTTTCTGTTTTTCAAAAAAATACTTTTTTAATCACTACAGCCTTTTCCTCTCTCCGCATCGAAAAGCATCTTATCACCGCGCACAAACCCAAAAACAGCAAGACTATTGGAAGAGAGCAAAAAGAAAAGGGCCCTAATGGTCAGCAGTGCACGAAATTAACAGTTCGGTTGCAATCGGTGTATACCCCCCGACACCTTCTCTCTTCGGAGGAAATGGGGACTTTCTCTCTCCCCCCCTCGATGTAAAATCCTTCAAGGGGTCACGCGTATAACGAAGTGTAGAGCGCTCGAGCTGTTCTCTCGGTGCTGGTCCCGTTCGTCAAATTGGTTTCATTACTCCGAGACCATTTCCGAGTCGTCCGTTAAGTCGTAAAACAGGCACGTCCAGCTTCTTCTCTTGTTATATTGACTCCCTTTCTATAGCCTCCTCTCTTGCTCTTCCGATCCCCTTGCCCAGACTTCAGTTTATTCCAGACTGTGCTTTTTAGCTCTATTTGTTATTATATTTCACTTAAAATGAAGATAAGAGCGATTAAACTATCCGCTGGGACAATACTGCAAATTGATCGGTATATCGAATTAAGACGACATTCAATACGCATTATAAAGCAGCGTCTCCCTCTCTCGGCATTTTCCCCCCAGACGTAATTCTTACGCTCCGAGGAAAAGTCGGAGCTTTATTCTTCATTTTTTTTCTCTCGTCGCGCCCCTCTCTCGGTATTATCACGATTTTTCCCTTTCTTTTTTGTTTTTCCCTCGCCAAGTCCGAATGCCGGAGGCCTTTTTAAAAGGGACGCCGAGGAATAAGGAATAGGGGAAAAAAAGAGGGAACAAATAAAAAATGGGGGGGGGGGATGGTTATGTGCCCTGGTGCGCTTCTGGGGGATATACACATAAATGGAGCGAGAGCTTTTGTTGCGGCCGCGCAAGGAGGAAAACGCGCGCGGCCGGATGTGGGTCAGTAATCAGCGGAGTGTGCCTCTTTAGCATTCCTCTCTCTCTCTCTTGGCCCCTGGTTCTTTTTTCGCTCGCTCATCGGGAGGGAACTATGCCCCGGAATCAGTGCCGCTTGTCTTTGGGTCCTGCTCGCAATTCTTTCTCTCTCTTTTTTTTGTCGTTTGTTCGGAAGCCGCTTATTATGCTTTGCCCACGCGGTCGACCTATTTTTTCACGGTGAAACGGTGTGTATACACTGGGGAGAAGAGGATGAATGAAAAAGAAAATCGGTAAGTAGCTATACCGATCATTGTCCATCCCAGCTTATCACAGAGCTTCGTTATTTCACGAATATCCCCTCTCTTCCTCTGAACAATTTTTTATCATCATACTCTCTCGGCCGTTATGGGGTCAAGTTAAAGGATTACCTACAGAGTCTCCAAGCGTAAGCACAGTCAGCTTTGCAAAACGAAACCAAAAGAGCCTCTCTCTTTCTCTCTATTTATCAGTCTCCGTATTCTCAGAACCCACACGTTGACCAAACGATAAGCCCTGGGATACAGGATAGCCAAGGTATACGAAAGGGAAAAAGGGGGGGGGGGTATAAAATCGACGCGTTAAATAGAGCGTCTAATAGAGCAATCAGTAGGAGTCGAGCTGGCGAGTTGGCGAGATGTCGAGCCAGGAGGAGCAGCTGATAAGCGCCGAGGGTATCCATCACCGGCTACCGGTGCGTCCAGTTGGCTTCGTCGTGAAACTAAAGGAGTTGGACGTTGTCGCGCAGGAGAGCAAGCCCGAGAAGCCGATCGACCTGTCGAAGAGTAAGCCGGCGGCTACGAGGTCGTTGTACTCCAAGAGATACGACTATCTCAAGACCGGCAGAAAGGATAAGGTATGCAGGGGATTGATCAAGCGATCATTGTTTCCCTCTTGCTCGTCTTTTATTCGAGCGTTTTTGTGTATGTTTGTTTGCTTACGGCAGTCGACAAAGTCGCAAAAGCAGAGGAAGAGCGAGGGAAGCAAGGAGGGCAATGCCGAGCGAGCACAGCAGGCTGGGACGAGCAATGCCAGGGAATCGCGGGCAAGAGAGCGCAGCTGCCAGCTGAGAAGGACCAAAGAGTCGGAGCGAGGAAGCAATAAATCTAGCAAATAGCGTACATACAGTGTCTTTTTCTCCGTCTTTACACCGTCTATACCCTTCCCTTGCGTGATTTTTAAATGGACTTGTCGAACCAGAATCGCGACCCGCATATATGTGTATACGTAGTTTTCTCAAAAATTACGCGCTTATTAAGCCCTCCTTTTTATCTCTTTCTCTCGTGTACGAAGGTCCGCGCAGCATCTGCGCCTGATGGAGAAATAATAGTCGGTATAGTGTGTCGGCATTAACGAGAGAGAGAGAGCAGTCAACAGAGCGAGAGAACGAAATGTTGAATAAAAAAAAGAGGCACTGGCACCTGTTGACGCGAGGGACACTCGTTATGTGCACATACACACGCACGTGCGTCCCTTTCTTATCCCTCTGATCGTGATATGTATAATCGATTCGATTCAATGGATACTTTACGATTGCGCCTGTCCGCAAGCTCAATTAGACGAGGTTGCTCAACGATTTGCATGATGGAGAAACATTATGTTTCCTTTTCCTTTTGGACGCTTATTATTTGAGCTGCAGTGGGTTCTCGAATGTACATCCAAAGAAATCAATGGGAATGTTGGGAAAAGCGAAAGCTTAATTGTATGTTAAGAGAAACGGGCTGGGCAGGGTAAAGGGCGTGTATATAGAGAAAAGGATTGGCTGGTACTGCCTTGCTCGTGTGCTTTATCTGCGGTCTGGAATCGCAGGTGTTGCCGGCGAACGAAACTATATGCGGAATAGCTTGTGTACTTCGCAATTAAAGCGCACATGCGACACGTGGGATTTTAGGTGTGTATAGCGTGTCTTGAGAAAACAAAAGGGAATATACTTACGTGTATGTGTGTTTGTATTCGGCTATTGTTGTATAGTCTCGCATCTTTTGCCTTGGCGGTGTGCCTTGTAATTGACACTTTCAACCCGATCGAAGTATTTTCCTTCATTCCCAAGACAACCGTTCAATCCTTTCTTCGTTTTCCACTTCGCTGTTAACGTCAATAATAAAAAGCAGCGGCATAAAAGAAGAAGCGCCGTAAAGAAGAAAAAAAACGCGAGAGAGTATGCAAAAAACTGTGCTCTTGGGAGAAGAAGCGTGTATACAGGGTAAAGGGTATACAGGAAAAGGAGGAAAAACAAGAGTTTGCGCAGGTGCAGTAGCTCTAAGGCCCCGAGGCCGCTGGATTCGAATATATTCCCGTGGCGTTTGCGCGCTATCTTATAACAGCTGCGAGAGGGAGGGAGAACTCGCGGGCGGGAGGGACACATAAATATGGGGGCAAGTCGGAAAAGTTTTAAACGCTGTGCATATAACGCGCTATGGGAGTGCTGGCCCGAGGCGCTTTTCCCTGTAATACACCCTCTTATCTCTCTCTCGTGATTCTTCTGCTCGTGCGATAACGATTGCACTTCAAACGCGGAAAATCTTATATTTTTTAATAACGGGTGTTATAATATAGCACCGATTATGGGTGGTTAATCAATTTAAGCTTCAATCGACGTTACACGAAATATATTCGAGCGCTGAATATTAAAGAAGACTCGGGGACACAAGGAGGCAGGGCGACTTCGGCGAGCTCGTAAGCTCCTACTTAAATGCTAATGCTCGAGCAGAGAGAGGCGCGCTCGTATAATAGCGTGACTTACAACGCGTTACGGGGGACGTCACCTTCTTTTCAAAAAGGCTGCCTAAGCGAGTAATGAGGGCCCGCTCTCGTTAAAGGAAGAAGGCGAGAAGCCAAGAGAGAGAGATCGGTAAGGAGCGATAAGGGAGCTCTGCGATGACGTTTATTTTTTATGCACAGGGCCCAGCTGTCGCGGGCGTTGTCAGCGCGCGACGGGTATACGCTTTGCTGATGCGGCAACTGCTTTCGCCCTTCTTCCGTAATAAGCGCGTGCGCTTCTTGTGTCTCGGACGAGCTGTCGAGTTATCGCCGATTTTTCAATTAAGATAACGGAGGTGCTTCATATTTTCGCTTGTATATAATATGTACACGTGTATACGAAGAGGACAGCCCTCCCGTGTGTCTGTCGATATACACGGGTGGAGGGATGTTTTGGTAAATGGCGATAATATTGACGAGCGCGACGACCGGACACGCTCTCGCGCCGATTAAACGACGATAAATCGGTATGGCGATCAAAGGCTTGTATTTTACGCCGCGACACCGCGAGAAGCCTCTGGATAAATCAAGCGTGTGCCCACGTGTGCATACGCCGAAGAATATCGTTTACGCGTGCGGATAAATAAGCCCGGCTTTTTCCTCGAAATCGTTAAAAATCGACCTGAATCCTGCGCGTGTTTATAAAGCTCTCTCGCTCGCGCGTGCGAGGGAGGCTATTTGGAAAAGCTGCCCGACCAGTCGCTGCTCTCTTGGAATAGGTTTTCACGTTTATTGCCGTTGCTGTCGTTTCGAGCACTCGCGTAATTTTAGATTCGTCTGAGGGGAGGGTCGAATGATTTTTCCTTTTTTTATTTGGATTTTTTTTAAATTTTTTTATATTGAGGAAGATAATTTTTGTTGAGCTTTGTGCGATTGCGCCTGACGCTGTTTTCTAATCGATTGACACAGACTAAGCGACGCTCTCTCGTGACTCGAGCGTCGAATGGCACCTTACGCATAGCGAATAAGAAAGAACTTCCGCTCGTATAGAGCATATATCCTACGTAGCAAATGCGTCACGTGGACGCAAGGTCCGATCGGTCGTACCTTCTAAACGCAGCTATTAATTTCTCACGCAGTACAAAAATTCGCCAGTCTCCCTGTCGCACACAAAATAGCTCCTGCTCCAAAAGACAATAGCTTTTTTTGCAAAATATGTCCGGCTACTCCTGTTTAGCCTCCCATACATACACACACGGTAATCCGCGTCGATTCTCCCTAAAAGCCCGCACTTCCTGGCCCAAGTTCCGCGCGAGCCTTCCACCGACAGCCAGCGGAAGGCAAAAAGGAGGAAGAAAGAAAGAAGGTAGGGGGGGGGGAGGTTAACATTACTTCCTTCCTTCCCGTTTCCGCTAGCTTGCTCTTTGATCCGAAGGGAACTGCCGTGTTGCCGGCTCGGCTCCTTCGATTACCATCGCTCCCCTTTCAATCGCTCATTCCTCTCTCTTTCTCTCTAGCCTTTTTCTCTATCCACCTGTGTATATACGTGTACACACGCGTACATACGCAATCTTGCCTCGGCAAACAAGTATAGTAGCGCGGGCTTTATTTTCGCTCTCTTACTTATCCCGTTTGTCGGGCTCGAGCTTCTCTTTCTAAGTGTACGCGTCTCTCTCTCTCTCTCTCTCTCTCTCTCTCTCTCTCTCTCTCTCTCTCTGTCCCCGGGCTTTTTCTTGCTCTCCGTAGATGAAATAAAAGAAAAACGCGCGGCAATCCTTTGGAGCCCGGTGAGCTTCGGAAATCCTTGAGACTAACTCCCCCCCGCTCTCCTCTTTTTTTTTTCTAGCTTGTATACAGCATACAGACAGAGTGCAGTTGAGTAAACGAAAAGCCGGGGAAAATTTTTTGTTTGCCAACCGGGAGCCAAAGAGCTGCGTGTATAGCAGTAGAGAATAAGAAACAATTCGTTGTTTTTGTACTCGGCGACTCTGTACGTGTCGTTTTTTGTTTTTTTCTCATTTTTCAAATAATGCTACTTTGACTCGTAGAGGAAGGTTGGTCGGGTTTATGCTCGGCATCGATGATAAATTTCGCGAAAAACAAAATTGGATCGCTCGACGTACACACAGAGGACGTAGGTTCTCTCAAAAAAAGAAGAAGAAGCCATGTACTTTGTTGTATTTAGCTTTCTCAATATCGCTGCCAGAGGAGCCGGGGTTAAAGGCAGAGAGAATTGATTGGAAAAAGAGAGGAACCGAGCAGCGTCGTCTTTCGTAATTGAGCGATTCTCGACAAGACAGAGAGAAGAGAGAAAAGTTCGTTCTCGAGAAGAGAATATTTCCTCCCTCTAGCACGTAGGGCTACTCTGCCTCTCTCTCTCTCTCTCTCATTCTCGCTTCTTTGTGCTTTCTGCTTTTTTACGAGCGAGCGAACTTTATACGGAAAGGGGGGCGTGATTAACGAGCCGCTTCTCTCTCTCTTTTATCGTCTAAAGATATTACAGCCTTTTTTTCTCGCCATTTCTCGGCTTAATCAAGTGAATTACGCTCCTGCGATTCCTATCTTTCATCTCTTTGCTCTTATCCCCGGGACTTGTAAGATACACTCCACTGTCAATCCCTGAGTATACGTAGTGCGAGCTCTTTGAAATTTAACTCAAATGAGCTGTGCCAATTAAATATTATTTGAAAATAAAAAGTATCTTTAAGACGTGCGTGTGCGGGTAAGTCTGTATAGGAAACACTGATTTCCTTCTTGCCGGTATGCGGAGATAAGACAAAATTGAAGCGTATGGGGAGGCCGAAAAAATAAATCGAGCGCGAAGGCGAGAGGCATGGAACACGAGAGTTGCAGCCGCAGAGAGAAGGAAAACAAGAAGAAAAAGAGGATGACGAGGGAGAGAAAGAGAGAGCGAAGAGAAGCCACGTGAGCGGCAGGTGCGCCAAAAGGGCAGCTCTCGTATATGTGCTCTCCCTCCTCGGGCGGCGAGAGAGATGCGCACCTGCCGGTAACCGGCAAGTCAGGCGAAAAAGGCTTCTCGGGGGAGAGGCTCTCTTACTCTTTGTGGACGACGGATTTCTTGCTCTGCAGCGCAAAATCTCGACGGCTTTCGAAATTACGCGGTAGCTGCTCGGGTGTACCGTTCGAACGGGATATTTTAGCGGACGGACACACACGTGGGTCGGGACACACGTTCGCTTTTTTTAATTGGCCGAACGTGCGGAGATTAAGAATACGATGGGGGGGGGGGAGGTTTGGGCTTGGAGGTATGTGACTTTTTGTCGATTCTGGTATTCTTCTTCTTTTTATATTTGTGGGATTGCGATTTTTGTAAGTGATTTTAGCGCTTTTTTGGTTTCTTGATTTTATCGTGATTTTTGGAAGAGGGACACGGCACGTATGCTGTTTTGTTATGGAATTTAGTCGACACGAGTGTATTGTAACGTTATACTCATATATGTTTGCGTGTTTTGGTGCGATGGAACATGAGTTAATGTGTAAGCTGTTTGCGGTGTATCGTTACAAATTTTATAGGCGATATAGACGGCTTTGGAATGATCTCCGCGATCGTTGGCTGTAATAAACATCTCGGGCCGGGCATTAGCTCTAATACGACCTATCACGGGGATCATTACGGCTCGGGATTTATTAAGCTTCTTTTTTCTTATTTATGGTCTACGCGTGTCAAGTAAATAAAGTATCAGCTTGACGTAATACCGACTAATTGTACAGGAGCAATGAAATTCGCACGTTGTTTACGTCTTATATATATATCTTTTTGTTTACGTATTTACGTATACGTTGTCGTTGAAGAGAGCGACACAGGTGTGTGGTCCTCTACACATTATACCATCCAAACAAGGAGTACAATATTGAAATACCGAGCTGTCGTCGAGGTACGAATTTTCAAGAGCCCCAAATTAGCGGTGGCTTACAGAGCACGCGATCTCTACGGTCACCCGAAACAAAGCAAACAAACCTCCTTCTCCCTCCCAAAAAAAAGCGAAAAATCCGAGAAAGTCACGAGAGCGTAATGACTAATGTCCCAACTTTGAGGTCAGCCCAAAGGAATTGCGATTTTTCCAAAAATATTACACTCGCCCTTTTTTCCTCTCTTCAGAGAGAGGAGGCGGAGAAGAGTCTCGACCCCCGGAGATCACCGCGGGACACTCCAAAGGAAAAAAAGGAGAGAGAGAGAGAGAGAGAGAGAGAGAGCCTTTACGCATCTGCAGCCGAGGAGATGAGAGAGCCGCTCTCTACTCCTCCCCCTCAGCTCTCCCGAGCGCGTGCCATCTGCCGG
Organism: Anagyrus pseudococci; assembly: GCA_030522585.1. Classification (NCBI taxonomy): domain Eukaryota; kingdom Metazoa; phylum Arthropoda; class Insecta; order Hymenoptera; family Encyrtidae; genus Anagyrus; species Anagyrus pseudococci. The sequence continues at coordinate 76,311 of JAPYYQ010000245.1, forward strand.
TTTTCGTCCTCTCCCCGGGTCCGGTTTCTGCATCCCTCTCTCTCTCTCTCTCTCTCTCTCTCTCTCTCTCTCTCTCTCTCGCTTATAGCCTTTCCTTTTTTCGTTTCTCTCTTTCTCTCGAGGCCGTATATATTTTGCGGCCAGATTCCCTCTCGAGAGAGCCTTCTTTAGCCTCGAGCTCTCCTCTTCTTCTTCTTTTGTCTTTCTTTTCTTTAATGCTTTGGCGCGAGCGAGGCATATACCCCGACACGAACTTCTTCCAGGAGATCGTGTGTCGATGCTCTTACTCTCTCTTGCTTGTGCTGCTCAGGGCCGATCCCTTTTTTGGATGAAATATACGCGAGATGGGCGTTATTTTGTTTATCTTGAAAACGTACGCACTATACTTTGCTAAATGATTTGCTAATTTGGCGTTTTTGTTTCGCTACTTGAATCTTCTTTATTTTATTTTTTGGATATACTGTTGCATAAAGCTTATTCAACGTAAAATATTGCCCACGCGTTATACCAAAGTCCTCGAATTCACTTAGCAAAGCGTATACGACAGCCCCCCGGCAATTTTTTCTCCGTAATTTGCATAATTATAAAAAATAATCGACCAAATCGCGAGAAATTAAAAAGAAAGAGAAAAGCTGCCGTTAAAATTATTTAAAAAAAGGCCCAAGATATAAATCTATCCTTACACATATTCGTATAGTATACCCACATGCGTACACAAGCTCCAATATATCTCGAGGCTCAGGGTCCACTTCATCGTCCTCTCCCGTTCATCTTGCAATTTCGCTCCCTGTCTCCCATCTTTCTCTCTCCCTTTGAGTTCTCTCTCTCTCTCTCTCTCTCTCTCTCTCTGTCTCTCTCTCTCTCTCTCGTAAAACGCACAATCTCGACCAGCTGCCGAGGGCCCCTCTTTTGCAAAGTCCAACTTTTCTTTTTTATCTTTTACTTTCTCTCGCGCCTTTATTTTTTCTTCTTTATTCCACTCAGCGGAGCAGCATATAAGAGAGAGCCCCTAGATCCCGAAAACTTTGGCTATCTATTTAACTGTCTATTAGCCACCGAGTTTCTGGGGCCGCTGATCGATGGGGCCTGATGTTCCTTCGAGATTGGGCTTCTCCCTGGTAAAACCGAGCGGGGGGGGGGGAGGTTTTAAAGGGCCTCTTTGTTTCTAGCTGCAGGTGCTGCCAGCGGAGGCCTAGGCCTCTCGTTACAGCTGTGCCGCGTGTTCTATGCTCTACTTTGTAGGTTGTTGCTACGGAGAAGAGGCGAGTAATAAAAATGGAATTTTCTTTGCGTAAAATATATGCGGCTGGTGAGCAAAACCCGCAGTGCGGGGATGATAGCGAAAGTACACGGAGAGCTTGGATTTCTATAAAGAGAGGGAGAGAGATATCGGTAATTGTCGCCTGTCGTACTGTTGGCGCGTGCACGTCGCGCGCAAAAGTCACGAGAGAGAGAGAGAGAGAGAGAGAGAGAGACGCGTCTATGGGGAGGCTGTGATTACAAGAAACCTCTATAAATCACGGCCGCGGTTTTTTTTTATATACCCGCGGCGAGAGCGTAATTACCGATCTAAATAATAGCCCGGGAGGTAAAGAATCGCTCTGTGCGTTTCTCTCTGTCCAAAGAGTAGGCATTAAAATTAATTATAATCCAGCGTTTTTACAATATAATCGTAATGGTAGTAGTATAATCCTTTCCTTCAAAATGAAAAATTCCAGGTTTTAATATAAATTCAAACTCTTTGTAACACAGATATATAACTTTCCGCGGAGTACAGACAATAGAAGCCTGATCAACAGCAAAGAGGAGAGGTAAAGGTACATTGAATCGTCTTCGGGACAAATGCGTCTCGCGGTAGCCCGGTAAAGCAGAGCCTGCCAGCCATACATACACAAAAATCGGCAAGAAATTCATCCTCGGCGATCGGCGTTTTCTCTTTACATCGCGTCCCCCCGAAAACGGCCGGCTGCGAAGCGGGTTTGCCTTTTTTTTTGCGAGGCGCTCCGTGTGTCCTGCGGCGCACTAAATCACGCCCAGGCTGCGGAGAACGCCTTACGGCCGGAAATTAAGAACGCCTGCGACCGGCTGTGTACCGAACGACGACGAGTTTGCCCTCTCTCTCGCTCTAACCGACTTGGCGAGCGTCTTTCTTGCCGATATAGCTTTTGCCCCTTTATTTCTATTTTTCTCTTCGAAATTGGTTGTGTATACAAAGGTGTGCAGCTTTACCCTGTCTCGCTCTGTCGTCGAGTGTAAGTACATTTACTCACAATACCATGAGTGCACGCGTTACATAATTTATAAACAGAATGACATATATCGGTATAATAATAACGCGTGACCTCCAGAGGGGGAGTGTTAGGGGGTGAAAGAGTCTTCCGGGCGTTTCGCGCGTACTCCAGCGTTGTTACTTGTTGATTTAGCTGTTGTCGCACTCTACGCTCGCTCTCCCATGTGGAGCTTTTTATTGCACCGCAAATGGGAAGATGGGAGGACACAGTCTCGCGACGACATGGGAAAGTCGGGCCAAATGTAATCGGCGGTGCTATTTCTTTCGACGCCAGACGCACGTTTGCGTCATTCGTATACATAGTAGGGGGGAGGGGAAATGCATCCGGAGAGGATTGCAACCTCTCGACCGACACGGGAGTCTCTATCTCTTTCTCTCTCACGCTCTTTTTTCTTTATCCACGCGTATTGGATCATCCCTCTACGTCGTTGCAGCCGGATCCCGGATCTCTGTTAGGCTCTCTTGACGCATTTGCGTCAGTATTTTTTCTTCAGACACGTTCTAACGATTTTTGTTGCTTCGAAATTTAGTCGAGCCTATATACCCGCTTCCAACATCACGTTATATTAGCTGTACGAGAATAAACGAGGATATTGAATAAAGCGCAAGCGGGAGAGAGAGAAAATCGAGCATTGAAAGCGAGCCCTAAGAGAGAGAGGGACACGCGCGCCAGGCTGAAGCTTAAGGGCTCAAGCTCGCTGGCAGGCGCAGTCGTCGCTACCGAAACCTAATAACATTTCCTCCTCCGTCTTATATACCTCCGTGACTCTTTCCCCTCCCTCGTCTTCCTATATATTTCCCTCCTCCTTCCATCTAGTCGATACGCGTGCAAGCTCGTGGCCCCATATTCCCGCGGATTCCCCGATATATATTGAAAATGTTTGCCGCATAGCCGACCAGGCTCCTAAGGAGAATAGAAACGCGCCAACTCTCTCTCTCTCTCTCTCTATTTCTCTCTCATCGAGACTTCTCTAGCATCATACCGTGCACTTTGGAAATTCGAGTAATGCGAAATTTCTGGGTCGGCAACTTTATTTTTCCTCGCTACAGACATATATATATCCTTATCGATGTATACATCGAACATTTTTCCGGAAGTTGCACTGCGGGGATTATAATATAACAGTAAATTGATCGTCGACGTCATTGTTTACCGCGACTGGCAAAAGCTCGTTTAGCGACACGTCCCCCTCAACTTGTGTACACACAAAGCGTGCGCCGGCAACTATATCTACAGAGAAGCTATAGATTAACCCGTTTGTGTTCCGTGGCTCTTTCTCTCTCTTGCTCATAATAAATGTGTCCTTAATTACTATTCTATAACTATAGGCCCCCCACGCCTGAGTAAATAGCCTCCTCATTGCGTATAAATTACAATATCGAGCCCTCCCCCCCCTACTCTATACAGATACAGTTTTGATGGATATACACGTGGGGCGAGGGGAGGGGCGTAAACAAGCTTTGAAACGGGTAAGTAGCCAATTTACGATCGCGCGCGCGCTCTATTCAATTCTCGGCTTTTAGCCCATCGAGAAATATGGTTTTGCGCTGTGTATGCGAGCGATTTTTTAAAAAAGAAGAGAAAGAGAGAGATATAATCCAAATCCTGCAATTCGTATTGTATGATGTACTTGTAACGTGATGAAAGGCAAAATGAAAAATAAAAATAAAAATGAAAAGTATGATAGTAAGCCGTTAATCATATCGGCGAGGGATAAGTGGCGAATCATCGGCAGAGAAAAGAGAGTCGAAAATAAGCGCGTGTGCGATGCGCGTCTGCGGGTATGAAAGAGTTTCGGGGGCTTTATCTGATTGGCAGCTGATTTTCAGCTGCTGCCATTGCCAGAAGATCGGGGGATGCGCGAGCGGGAGCTTTTTCAGCGGGAACCTCCGCGAACATTATTCGCGGAATAATCTGTTCGATTTATCGGCTTTCGCTCATCGGCCATGTGCGCGCGTGCACGCGCGACTGTTGCCAATTAACGCTGCAATCGTACGCGGTTGACTATTGTTCGAGTATACGATGTGGCTTGAACACTTTTTATTTATTAATAGGTTGTATACCTTTTTTTTCGCTTGCTCGGAATATAAAACTGCTCTTTAAAGCTATATTAGCAGGTGGTGCAATAAATAGTAGGATACATAAAGAAGATGAAGAAGGAGGAAAGAGGCCGGGGGGGAGGAAAGAAGGAGGAAATTTAAGATTTCCATTTCCAGCTGGAAATAGGGACTGATAAGATGCCAAGCTTTTAAGCTCAGCCGCGCAATCTCATCGTCGTCGCGGTCTCGGATCTCTCTCTCTCTCTCTCTCTCTCTCTCTCTCTCTCGTGAGAAGAAGATCACTAAGAGTGAGAGAGAGAGAGAGAGAAAGTATACGCTTGGCGTATATTGCAGCGGGCAGGAAAAAGAAAACGAAATAAGTATATACGAGGTAAGAACGGGGGGGGGGGTGGTCGGAAAGAGCGAAATTCATTTTTCGCCAGAGAGTCGAGACGCGGCCGTGATAGGAGAGGGAGGAAGAGTCGCAGCGGCGTAAAACGTCGGGGAGGTAAGTCGAGAGGCGCTATGAAATCTTTGTATTTTCATCGAGCAGACAGAGTAGAGCCTATGGAAATCGCTTCCTCCCGACCTCGTGGCCGCGTTGGCCGATCTCTTTCTCTCTCTCGTTTTCTAAAGGCTCCTTTTAAAATTACACACACACGCGCGCACGCGTCATTGCTCGTCTTTCGATTTAACATCTCTCCCCTTGCCCCTTCCACGGCGACTCCTTTCTTCGGCTCTTTATCTACTTCACTGGCTCCGCGCTGTACTTTCTTCGACAATTGCTCACGAGCGAGAGAAGGAGAAGGGGTTAGTAGTGGGGAGGGATAAGGCTCCGAGGGCAATTTCGCTTAGCAACGCTGCGCGTACTCGGGCCGTCTACTAATGTCCTCTGAATTTCCAAGATTACGTCGCTTAATTTTTTTTTTCCTTTTTTTCTTTTTGCTCTTTTACCGCGGATGAACGGTTGCGTTAGGGATTATTATGCGCGCCGGAGGAATGCTGAGTCGCGCCTTGATGATGTGATTATGCTTCTCGATATTGCCCTGAAAAATAATTTACCCTTTTCTCTCTTTCGCTATACTATACGGTCTCTTGCTCTTTTATTTCCAGGCAATTTGAGGCGCTTTTAGGAGAATAATCGAAAAGTTAAATGATTTTTGTATGAAAAATGGAGTTTCGAGAGAGAGGATATTATTACAGAATGAAAGAGCAAACGGAGGAAAAATAAAAAAAAGCGCGATATAGAAAGCGGGAGAAGAGAAAGAGGATACAGCGCGCGCGGTCTTTAATTATCGATGATTACGCACAAGAGAGCTGACTCGCAAATTAACGGTCTCGATCTCGCGGCCTAAGATCTTGCCGAGAGAGCAAGCGAGAAAGAGATTTCCTGCACTTTTCCGTCATAATCTCGAGGATCTTGCGCATTGTGATTTTAGCCGTGTACTAGTAAGCCGGGCTCTGCTTTTTCAATAGGCGGCACAAAGGTCGCGCGCGCGCATATATCGTCGGCATTTAACTCGGCAATTTGAAGGAGCCTTTGAGCCAAGCTCATTCCATGCGGTTCTGCTAGTCGAGTCATTCGTGCGTATACGCCGAAGAGAGAGTGAGCTAACGTATAGGGGGAGCAGCGCTGGGATTTCATTCGTCGAGCGGGCGTTAATTGAGGAGCAGCCGAGAGCTGCGGCGAATAATTTGCGCGCGCGCCCAGCGCTTCTCTCGCCAAAGACACGGAGGCTCCCCGAGATGTATCCCGATGTCTGCGCGCACACACCTGTCTAGACCTCGTCTTCCTTTTTTCTACTTCTTTTTTTATAGATCCGCCATCCGTATATATTTTAGCTCCGAGCTTTTTCGGCTCAGCTGTGGGTTGAGAAAGAGATGATTAAGGCCTCGGTTAAATGCTCGCGTGTATAATTATTTAATGTGTATATGTATAAAAACTTGTAATACCCTGTAGGAAATTTGATGGTGAAAAATGGTCAGGCGAATAGGAATGGCCAGAATCCCACCATATCGTTATAGTCAGTGCTCTATTAAATAAGTA